>JASPKZ010004631.1:0-65138 GCA_030220185.1 Diploptera punctata | reverse complement strand
TGCAAAAGATGTATTTCAATTAATGAAATCGTTGAATGACAGGATGGATACTCTAGGGGATAATATGAAAAGTCTTGAAAATAAATGAATGATAATATACAAGCTTTGAGAAGCGAAATTAGCGAAGACATTAAAAGAGTAGTAAAACAGGAAATTAAATCCTGCAATGACGCGCTTAGGTCGGAGTTAAAAAGGGAATTTGAGTTGACTATTCAAGCCACTAACAAAAGACTAGATTCAATTGAGACTAGCGTACAGCGACAGGCTGATAGCGTAAATAAAAATGTCCATGAACTTAGTGCTACTGTAAGCAACTTAAGAGACGAACACGATGTGCTTCAAATAGTTTTCTCGGCTGAGTCACATGAACTGAGTGATCAGATAGGCGGTTTACGTACCGAAATGTCTAGTACATTCGCTACCCAAGCAAAAGAAATAGAGGTATTGGAAAAAAATAGGACTTGCGGGATCCAGAATAGTGGAAATATAGAGGCAGTCAAGCGAACTGTTAGCGATAGAGATAAAGAAATAGAATACTTAACTCTAAAGTATATATAATGAGTGAGAAAATCAAAGAGTTAGAACGAAATAAAGGTAATGATGAAGGACTAAGTCGACAAGACACGGTTGAAGCACCATGTTCGTCGAACAATAATGTTAGTAGAGTAGAGGCGGGCGCGACTTTACCCGAGGGTGGAAAATTTAAGCCGGGTGTACAGTTGAATGAATGTGGTGAGAAAAGTGTATGCGGTGGTTACTCGTCACATCCTCTCCACTCATATATTATGGATATACCCTTGCCAATGTACGATGATAAAGATGACGCGAGCCCTACAAAATTCCTAAATGAAATGGATGAGTATCTGAAAATAAAAATGATCCCGAGACAGCGATTGTCCGGAAAAGTTTAAAAAACCACGCTCTCAATTGGTTAGAGCTCACGCTCCCGCCTGATGCCACTTAAGAAATGTTTAAACAGGCATTCAGGAACAAATTTTTTAACCTGATAAACAGTTAAAAATAGAGACGAGTTTGCGCAACGGTATATTCAGAGAAAATTGTGGGATGTCGTTCTCGGAATATTTCTTAACGTTAGCAAGAAAATCCAAGTTAATCTCTCCTCCCATATCAGATACGCAACTGATCCAAATGTCAATTAATCATTATCCCATGTCATAAAGCCCAGTTTACTAGTGGCGAAAATTCAAAACATAGGGAACATGATAGAAATATTGCAGGTGTTAGAGGCTTAGTGCAGCTGAAAAGCGGCATAGAATGTGGAGAGGGATCAATTGAAACCAACGTGGCCAATAACGAGCATAGAGTGGACAGAGAGGCAGGATGCCTTAATAAAATGGTTGAAAATCAAAGGGGTAGACGTGAGAACGTCGGAAATGATAGACATAGAGACAAGAGCAATTATTATAAGAACCATAGTGGGAACAATCAACCCAGTGGTAGCCGCAATGATAATCGCCAGATAAATATGTGTACCGTCGAACATAAGGGAGATAGGTCCCGTAATCATTTAACGGACGGATTGACTCCGGTCGATATGTGCCTAATAAACTATTTCAGGTAAAACAGAAATATTGAGAAGGACAACACACACCAGGTGTATCTGAGCAGGTTATAACTCTGACCATGCACCTCATACAGGAGGGGATGTGCCATTTATGGAGGAAAGAACTGGGTCACAGACAAGGGCATTAAACCCGGGCGCGCAATCTTTTAAAGCCCTTGAAGAATGTCGCGAAAGGGAAAGTCCGAATAGGGATACCAGTCAGTTAGGCTTGTAAACATACTAGCAACATTTGACCGTGACCTTCCTTCATTCACAGCGACTATTAACCCCCTACATAGAAAGTGTAACTCGTTTAGGATTAAAATATGTTTTTTTTTTTGTCAAGGAAAAACTAAATTTCGGTAAACTGTCCGACCTTTTTAAAGTGTTTTCTGTACGTGTGTAAGAAATAAAAACGAAATAAAGTTGTTTAATACACGGGAAACTGTCCCGCTATCATGAATGATAAATAGTTAAAATGCTTGGTGCATATTTTAGCCTATATAGCATAGGAGAAAAGCCTATATTTTATTATTATTTACGTGTCTGCTATTATTGCCACACGAATTATATTAATGAGTGAAGATAATTTTACTGCCTGACTGAAAGGTAAGTTTATATGTGCTCATTGTACCCAAGAGTTTTATGAATATTAATTATGCTTGTGATTTAGTTGAATTGCCTGCGGGCGCATGTATGTTTTAGGCAATGATGCCTTTATTGAATAATCTGTTCAAGTTATGGTTTTTATTATATCGGCGAGCGCGATAGATTTAAATGTAGAGCCCACTGAGGACAAAATGAATTAAATTATTTGTTTGCTGTGATATTGCACAGAGGACATTTAATAAACTGTTTGCGGGAATGTAATATAACCCGAGGACAAATGAAATGTTTGCTGTGAGATATTCCACAGAGGACCCTAATGATGCAAGAAAGTGCTTGCAGCATATTGTTTATTAGCGCATTTAAATATGCGCAATGTGATACGATTAAATGTCCTTGATAGGCCATTGAGATAGTCTGGCGCGCACAGCCGATTCTTGATTAATAACTGATTAGCGCGGCGAAAAGCCCAAGTAAATGTTCATAGTCACAAGCGATTGTTTTAATTATTGGGTACAATTAGCAATGACCCAGGTAAGGTCATTAAAATATCAGGCCAAAATTATTATAGATTTGCTATGATTGCCTATGTGTTACAATTATATAATTTACTTACACACTTACGGATCGAAATAAATATACAGATTGTCTGAATTGTAATCTCCTAAATATGTCTTTGTTACATAAGAATTAGTTTCTTTGTTTAAACTGGAAGGTGGACAAACTACCGTAAGTTGTTGAGTCCTCAATTAAATAAAAAAAGGGTTATTAATCAGCTGTAATAGAGTGTGATCACGTTTTATTTAGAATCCGCCACGCGATTAATTAAAAGTATAGGGCCCTCGATTGCATAGGAGAGCCAAAATAATCATGCGCATACACTTCGCTCAAACTCTTGAAATGTATGGTGTGAAACTTGAATACATCAAGATGTATGAGAACTCGTGTGAAGTGCGTCGGATAATAAATAGTGCGTGCTACGATATATTCAGTTATTTATGTGGTCACTAGGTCAAAGTGATAAAAATTATATATATTTATCGAAGTGTTAAGACGAGCCTACAGTCTGAAATTCTAATAGTAAAATATATGTTTTTTTTGTGTTTGTATTTTTTTTTGTTTTTCACTCATAGGCGTGATATCCTAAAAGAAATACGAAGTGTATGGTATAAGAGTGGAAAATGATTGTGTTTTATAGCATGTTTGTAGAATTGCTTACAGGTACTGAATTAAGTTGCCTACATTGTTTGGGGATGAGTCCGACGGGCATGTCAGATCCTAGCAAGGGTCAGAAGTGGACATTGCTCGATTAATAAGATGATTAATCTCTTAAGAGGCAATTTGTGGCAGTAATAACTGCTCTAATTAATTTTATAATTATATATATAGTTGCACTCTCCAGAAAACGTTTCGTGAGAAACTTTTTTTCCAATCCGTTACGCTTCAAGATACATAAATATCCATTGTATCTTCAGTTCTTTGAAGATGGACACATCTAAGTAAATCGGTTTATGACCCGGGACAATGCTTCCCTAAAAATACGGACTCACAGCGGGAGATGTAATGTCCCCTGTCCAGCTCTGGGAGTTATCCTTCCAGACTGATAAATGACGGTCAACTTTAAGTGTGTCAAAAAATCACTAGACCGCCTGCTGAGATGGCGACAGTGGCAAAAACATATGTCCATCTGTTTTTAGTAAATTAATAAACTTCTCACCAGCGTGTGAAAATCCACACCCTGTAAATACACGACCAATCAGAATCCATAAGTAAATAGTATTCTACTAGTAAGGCGTTTTTTTATGTATGTCCAGCCAATGAAAATATTGGGCTTGTACAGTGCATTTGTAAGATGGAGTTGGATATATTCCGAATATCGGGAAAGTCAGTCTGCTCCGGGAGTTGTCTCCGGGCGGAAAAAATAAATTAACGGTCGTCTGCTCCGGGAGTTGTCCCCGGGTGGAACTAAATAAATTAAAAGTAGTCTGCTCCGGGTGTTGTCCCCAGGTGGAACAAAATAAATTAAAAGTAGTCTGCTCCGGGATTTGTCCCCGGGTGGAACAAAATAAATTAACAGTAGTCTGCTCCGGGATTTGTCCCCGGGTGGAACAAACAAACTAATATAAGACTCCGCGGAGGAGTAATTGTTGAGAGTCCGCCAGTACGGACTTGTATATTTCGCCGGTCGCGAGGAAGCGACTCCCTTAGGTACACGAAAAGTGTTAGGCCGAGAACGGCAAGTTACAAAGTGATTTATATTAAAAGCATCAGTGTGCCGGTGTCATAATTCCGGAATATATCCAATTCAATCCAGTATTTTTTTTTTTTTGGAATTGGAACTGTCTTGTGCTACTTATGATATAATAAATATTATCATCAATTGACGCCAGTGTTTGTCTCGGTAAGCCTCCTTAATGTCAGCTGTCCTTAGTTCGAACCTCGCCTTGTCTCACGGCGAAAATCCGCAACCCTGAGATACTTATAGAGTCCATGCCTTGTCCCGGTGAGCCTCCTTTTAAATCCCGTTATATGGTCAGTTCCGCTCTCATTGTAACATACCGTACGGGTAGTCGTCTTTCCAGCGTCTTCTTGGTCTCTCTGTATAACATTTACCTTGAGAACTGTGGTATAGCATTTTTCTATAAAAACGGGTTTTTTATCCATCATTTGGATGTGTTCATACCAATTACTTTTATTTCTCTCATTTAACGTTTTTCTTTAAAGAATATCCAGTTGCAGTCTTCAGGAAACGCATACCTGAAGTTTTAATTGTTTTGTCAACATTAATAAAATGCATGATATAACTCCGTTGAGGTATTAGTCACAAAATAAATTGACTTCAAGAGTCAGTACAAATAAAAGTACATTCTGTTGATGATGGGATTAGTCCCAAAAACCTACTGTGAATTACGTATTTACAAGTTGAGAAGTACGGCCTACAAAGTAAACAATTTTATAGTTTTATATTGACTTATAACTTTATTTTAATTATTTACTTATTTTATTATTATTATTATAAATAATAATAATAATAATAATAATAATAATAATAGTAATAATAATAGTAATGAAAATGATAATAATAAATAATAGTAATAAATATTAATAATACTTACGTACTTATTTACTCACTGGCACAATCGAACCCGTAGATACATGCCCGCGCGGACATAAGCTCTCCATACATCCCTATCCTGAGATAATGCTTTCGAATCATTCCCTGTATAATCTACTTCCCTCAAATCATAGTAAATGTTATTCTCCCACCTCGTTATTTGTCTACCAATTGGGCGTTTTCCCTCTTGTTTTCCTACAAGAAGCTTCCATGCACGTCTTTCATTCCCCATTCGTGCCACATGTCCTGCCCATCGCAGTCTACGAGAGTGAACTGTTATTATATCTGGCTTCCTATAAAAACCATGTATGAGTAGTTTACTGTTATGTAATATTCTCCATTCACCTGTCTGTTCATCTGTCCTTTGGTCAAATAATAATATTAATAATAATAATAATAATTATTATTGTTATTATCATTATTATTATTATTATGTGATTTTATAAGAACTTAAGTCTAAAAACGAGTTGCTGGAAACATGATGAGAATTTGAGAGTGACAATGTATTATAGAAGTTATAACGGGGAATTAATATGAACTATGTTCTTCGTAAGTCGAAGACAAAATCCTATAAAGCTGAGAAGGTGTGGTGGCCGATCTGACATGAAAATCCACTTTACATTTGAGCAAGGCAACGCATGTGCCCCTCGCGTTGTTTTTAACCACTTCCATGGAAAATGTGACATCTCTAAGTCAGACCAAATTAAACACTGGGCTAACTTCATGCACTGTGTGAGTGGGAATCTACATCCTATGTACTTGTTTGCGCTGCAAACACAATTGTTGTGTAAGAATAATAAATCCATTAAAAGTCCGCCATGCAGGGACTGTGAAATCCTCTGCAAGTCGAATTTATTATGGTCTGATTTCTTGCTCTACATTCTATAGTTAATTAAATCATATGTATCAAGTTATGTTATGAGAAACAAATATACCGATCGCTAGAGTGACTTTTTAAAATTAAGACTTTCAGATAAACCCCATAAATTCCAAAATGGACAGCTAATGACAAATGAGGGATATTTTGAGGAAGTGGCTGAATTCAAATACCTAGGAACAATAATCACAAATAGGAATGAGATGCACAAAGAAATTAAACATAGGCTCAATTCTGACAATGCGTGTTATTATGCATTGCAGAGACTCTTGATGTCCCAACTCCTTTCAAAAAACGTTAAACTCAAAATATATAAAACTATTATTCTACCAGTTATATTATATGGGTGCGAACATGGACTCTTATTTTAAGGGAGGAAAGGAGATTAACAAGTATTTCAGAATAAAGTACTTAGGAAAATTTTTGAACCAAAGAGAGATGAACTGACAGGTGAATGGAGAAGACTACATACATGAACTACATGGTCTTTGTAGGAAGCCACATATAATAAGAACAGTTAAGTCTCGTAGATTGCGATGGGCAGGACATGTTGAACGTATGGGGAATGAAAGACTTGCATGGAAGCTTCTTGTTGGAAAGCCAGACGGAAAACGCCCAGTTGTAGACCAAGAATGACGTGGGAGAATAACATTAACTATGATTTGAGGGAAGTAGATTATACAGGGAATGATTGGAAAGCATTAGCTCAGGATAGGGATGTATGGAGAACTTATGTCCACGCGGCCATGAACCTACGGGTTCGAGAGTGCCAGTGAGTGAGTAAGTAAGTGAGATAAACTCCAATGGTTGCATTTCACTAATTTTTAGAGAGTAGACCTACCTTTTATTTTTATTTCTATGGTATATACCGGGTTTCTTTGAAAAGACGAAAATTGCCTTCGCTGGAGCGATTTTTAAAATTTCACTCCTAATGATCCGATTTTGGTGGTTATGGAACTCGACGTCTTTTTTTTTTACTCCAAGCGCGACAGGCCTTGAAGGCCCTTAGGCATACCAGCCGGCTGCTGGCCTCACATCCACATGTGTTAATCACAGGGTAGACGATCGTAAGCCAGTATAGTGGTGACATGTGGTCAGCATGTCGGATCCCCCAGCCGTTATAGCTGGTCTTCTCAACCTGGAGTCGCTACTTAGCGTAGCTGCCCAAATGCCTCACGAAGCTGGGTGGGCACCGGTCCCATACTGGTCGAAATTCCATGAGAAAAATGTCTTCTTCCATGGGGACTCGAACCAGCGCAAGTCCTGTAGCTCTGTGCCAAACCTTCTTGCCTTAACTACTCGGCTTCGGCGCGGGACTAAGAACTCGACCTTACTTTTCTTAATTGATTCCTGTATGCCGAGTTTGGTTCCTAAAACAATTACGGCACCGTTAGAGAGCGTTAACACACACACACACACACACACACACACACACACACACACACACACACACACACACACACACACACACACACACACACACACACACACACACACACACACACACACACACACACACACACACACACGCACGCACGCACATACGCACGCACGCACATACGCACACACGCACATACGCACACACGCGCATACACACACGCATACACACATGCATACACACACACACAACGTTAATGTATGTAAGTGTGTGTGTGTGTGTATATACCCGACTGCGGTGGTCTAATGGATTTGTTTGTTGCCTTTAGTCTGAGGGTGGCGGGTTCAAACCCGGCCAGGATCGGTGGAATTTTTAGGATGGAAGATCCTAATTAGTGCCTCTGAGTAAGATTTAAACCTTCTTCCCCATCCAAGTAATACGTTAGTTTCCTAGAAGGTGTCTCATTGAGGCGATGTAATGACCGCATGTCACTCGCTGACATATGTAGACAAATATACTTAAATAAAGCTTTGTCAAGAAACTCCCGCTAGGGAGTAGCTACGTATGCCTCGATGAGAGATATATGGGATATATATATATTTATTCATCCATAGTAATTCTGCCCGAGGGCAGGCCCTTCATTGCAATCATAGCATTTTCATGCTATGCTTTGCAGCTTTACTAGGGAATTATAGGTGTGGTAGCTTCCAGTTGCTTTCCATACCGGACGGATATATAGGCCTATATATATATATATATAATTTTAGTCGTTCTCATTTTCGGTGTCCAGTAAACAGGATCGAAGAATATTTGTAATCATTTTTTCAAACATATTTTTACGAGAACATAATTAGCAACATTCCTCCGAAATACAGTCAAATTATTAAAATAATATCAATGATATGACTCGAGCGGAACCGCT
The DNA here is from genome assembly GCA_030220185.1 of Diploptera punctata. NCBI lineage: Eukaryota > Metazoa > Arthropoda > Insecta > Blattodea > Blaberidae > Diploptera > Diploptera punctata. Next base: position 56,676 of record JASPKZ010004631.1, on the reverse strand, counting down.
TGAGAGTCGATTTAGGGAAGTATCGGTTTCAAATCCCGGTACTGAGAAATTTGACTCAACTTTTTTCTTTCCTGGTTACTTCAGTCGTGAAGACAAATTGTGGGTTACAATTGTATTAGTAAAAGTAAGTAAAGTGATCCCACAACAGGCCTCAGGAGGCCCTTGGGGTAGTAGGAGGTTAAGGCTCCCACTTTTTCTAGACAATCGGCACTTTATGTCAGCCGGGTTGTCAGCCCTGCGTGACGGCCGCCTTTACCCCAGAACAAGCGTCTGGTACTCATTTCAGTTAGAGGCTGAGTCGACCCCAGGGCCATAGTGCCGCCAGAGGGTTTGGGTCAGTTTAAAAATCCTGACCCCAACGGGACTTGAACCCTCGACCCTCCGGCTTGTAGCTCAGTGCCTTAACCACTACGCTACGGCGTGCCCCTACAATTGTATTACCAGCTCATATTTCATCATAACCACCATTCCTAATAATATTAAGCCTGAACAAAAACATATTAGATATCTTATAGGCCAAGCCAATTTATTGCATACAACCTAAGATTCTAGGATATAACTTTAGATGTTATAAATGAACTTGAAGTGACAAATAAGATTTATTTTTTCTTCTTAAATAGAGATTTTCTTTAATACAAAGGTTTCTCTTTAACAATTAAGAATGTGTTCATAGCCTTTGGCGTTCTAATTGCTAATTCTCTTTTACTTTTTTTTAAGAGCCCCACCGCCATCCCCCTGCCATCTGCTCTTATCCCTATTTATTATCTAACGTGATTTCTTTATTTAATTCATTTTTATTTTACAGAGTGCGGCTAGTTGAAACTTAATCTAAGGTTTTTACAGTTGTATTACATTATGGTTTCTTAGTCTAATTTTATGTTAATTATATATATATTATATATATATATATATATATATAATTAACATAAACTTAATATTACAAATTTTCAAGTATACATATCGATAGATTCTAAGTTCAAATTCTACTTATTCTATCGTTGATTTCCTCGTCTTCTCGTCTCTTCTTCAGCCTGTGTGCTTAGAGTGTAGTTATCTTTCTGCATCCAGAACCGCAAAGGAGGAGGCAACGCCTCATTGCTGACGTGCACTACTATTTAAGGAGCCAAATCCGATCCAAAAAAGAACACACTTTAAAGCCACCGCTTTCAAATTTCACTCTTGGCACCAATACAGTCATTCGCCACATCCAAGTCTTTCCACCAAACTACCACAACATATTAGGTGACAGTCGCTAAAAATAACAGATTTCCTATTATCCACTGTCTAATTATGACGTTTTCTACACCATTAATGCTTACACTAAAGTTCAAAGATTTCTTATTTTTGACGCGAAGCGGTCTTTAAAACCACATCCAAAAATACTGGTACCAGAACAGAAATTTGTACCGTAACGAAAACGTCTATAATTGTCGAACCGTAATAACTCCTGAACTATTAGTCTCAGAGACGTAAGTGCGGTATCGTTGTTTAGCATATAAGGTCATCTCGCTGATACATTCCTGAATTTGTGTCGCGGGCGAGCCGAAATATACGTGAAAGCCAGGGTTCGAATCCTCAGACAATTTTTATATTCATTTGTATTTTCGCAAAATACATCCATAACATTTAATTTCTGCCACATAATCTACGTCCACTCTACACTATCTTAAGTAATATTCTTGCCTTCGTAAACTCTGTAACACCATTTAGCTACCGGTATAAATATAATTGTGTGTGCAGTACTACGTTTTAATAATAATGCTATAAATTTATGTAATAAAATATAATATAGCTTCATATATTTATGAGTGTATTTACTTATTACGTATTAGCGAGGAAAAAGTTTCATCCTTCAATTAAAATATTTGGTTTATATATGTCAAATCCAGCATGATAATAGCCCATAGATGATTGACGACAATAATAATAATAATAATAATAATAATAATAATAATAATAATAATAATAATAATAATAATAATAATAATAATAATAATAATAATAATAATAATAATAATAATAATAATATATAATAATAATAATAATAATAATAAATAATAATAATAATAATAATAATAATAATAATAATAATAATATAATAATAATAATATAATAATAATAACAACAACAATAACAACAATAACAATAATAATAATAATAATACTAATAATACTCTTCTTCTACTACAAGGTTTATTGTTCCTCTGGGATTATACAGGAAGGTTCTTTTTGGTATTCTTTCGTTGTTCATTCTCATTAAGTGTTCTGCCCATTTCTTATTATTTTCGCTGATTTTATCTTCAATTTTATATATATTTAATTCTTCTCGTATAGTTTCATTCCTCATTCTATCCGCTCTTGTGCATCCTTTCACATTACGTAAAAACAGCATTTCCGCAGTCTGTATCCTGCTTTTATCCCTTGATTTCATTATCCAATTTTCACTTCCATACAACAACAAAGGAACAGCCATTGTTTTATATAATTTATTTCGTATCTTTCCTTGTTTTCCGACCTAAGGTTCTTTTTATGGTTCCACAAATAGCCTGAAATTTATTTACTTTATTTTCTATATCTTTATTTTCTCTATAAGTTATATCACATCCTAAATATTGGAAATGTGATACTTGTTCTATTATTTTGTTATCCAGTACAATTTTTGATCTAATTCCATATTTACCAATAAATGCCATTACTTTTGACTTATTTATTGATATTTTACTATTATATCTATTGGCTATTAATTTAAATTTATATGCTAACATTTGGAGCTCATTTTCAGATTCTGCTAAAAGTACAACATCGTCAGCGAATAATAAAGCATTTATTTTATCTTTATTATCAATTAATATTCCCTTCATTAGTTAAAACCTTCTTCCATTCTTTTAGGATATCGTCCATAAAATATTAAATAATATAGGTGAGAGTGAAGTAATAATACTAATACTAATACTAATAATACTAATACTACTAATACTAATAATACTAATACTAATAATACTACTACTAATAATAATAATAATGGGATGTATCAAATTATGTAATTACCTGCGGATCAAAAGTAAGTCAAAATGTACCCAAGGAAAAGAAGATACAATTTTTAAAAAGCTTTGGGAGAGGAATATGTTTCATTACACTGCAAACCTGTTTATAAATAAATAAATTAAAAAATAAGTAAATAAATAAATAATAAAAATAGTAATACTTCCAAGTAGTTAGTACTTTTTTCTTTAAGAATGAACATTCGGAATAAAATAGAAAGCATGTTAACAATTTAAAAAAAAAATTCCTCGCCGGGAATCGAACCTGTAGCCTCTTCCATACGAATCAAGGTACTAAGCACTGAGCTAAGCCTTCGTTTCCTTGCTTTGGTTAGAAAGAATGATCTTGAAAGGAAGAAGGGAAACGTTTTGCAGCTCTACTGTGTTATTAGTTTATTTGTGTGAATCGCGCGTTAGAACTTGAAATATTCGAGATCAAGAGTCGGCCCATTCTTTTTGTTGCTAAGTACATCGAACATCTCACAATTCCTCTCCTTCCTTGTTTCAGCTACCCGACTCTGGAATTCCCTCCCCTCTTATGCCAAGAACTGCCCGACTCAAAAAAACAGTTCAAATACACTCACTATTTCCTTAGACAATATAGCATATAACCACGTTCGATATATGTTTCATTATTCTTTTATATTTTCCACTTTCTTTACCAAGCTAATTATTTAATCAAATTATTGTTAATATTTTAATATTTTTTATTCTTTCCTTGTCATCTGTATATTGTGTAGCCTATGTCTATTATGTATTATTAATCAAGTTGTAGGTAATTCATAATTGTTGACATCTATATGATTTAACACTGTGAAGTGGAAGAGAAGACCTTGCGGTCTTAACACCATTAGGCAAAGTAAACCATCATTATTATTAATGCAATTATTATTATTATTTATTATTATTATTATTATTATTATTATTATTATTATTATTATTATTAAAAATGGACATTGCAAGTGAAGATGGCACCATACATCTGTCAATGACGTCTCCGAGCTGATCGGATATCAACATCAATAGGAAAGATGCGTTTCAGGAACATTGGAGTGCAACGGACGAACACTTCAAAAAGGCATTTGAAAAATTTGGTACGCTGTCAATGTCTCGTTTTCATTTTATCCCACGCTAAAAGCGACTGGTTGACATAGACGTTTCACGTTAAACCAACGGTCGTGCGCTCCGACACAGCTATGCTCGAGTTTTTCTCAGGACTGGAGGAGGTATAAATATGCGGTTTGGTTTAAAATATACTGACACTATTTGTGATTGGGTGAGAAATATTATAGCACTGTAGGGGGCATAGAACCGCAGTGAATGCAGCTAGAATAAGGGGAATTTTGATACTTAAAATTGTGGCATTCTCTTTACAAGAACAGTGAGTTCATTTTATCCACTTGCGTAGTGTGATACCAATTGAGCGAGAGATATGATGATGATGATGATGATGTCAAGAATGTGAAAATTATACGTTACTTTTGTGCAGCAGTTCAAAGAAGGATGAACATCCTGTGACAACGAACCAAAACAACCTCGGCCTCGCACAAGTCGGTCAGTTATCATGAATGCACGAAAGGAGAAAGTTGTATTGGAGGATTGCCGTTCTAGTGTGAAATATATAGTCTCTAAAGTTGGCATTTTCGTGGGATCTGCGCGCATAATTCAGTATGAAGGCTTGAAAATGCTTAAAGTGTCCTCCAGGTGGGTGCCGCGAACATAACGCAGGAGTTTCTTCGTGCAAACTATTTTGAAGCGGTTGCTCATATACCCTACTTACCTCATCTGGTTCCTAGCGACTTTGTTTCCAAAGATGAAACTCACTTTATGCGGTCGCACATTTTCCAATGGGGCCGCTATTGAATCTTTCTGCGATTTTCCACTAGTCAAAAGAGACCCGTAAAGGAAAGTGTGAAGTGAACATGGAAACGTCGCATAGACATTCTGAAACAAAAAATACACGTCTACAAGGTGATTACGTTGAGAAGTGACAGAAATTTAATTTTTTTATGCAAATGGTTCGTGGCGAAAAAAAAATGGAGACCTTAGAACCTGAACGCACCTCATACGTACGCATATAAAGTATCGCCCTCGTTACCAATTTCGCCTAGCTTCGTATTTCTTAGAAGATTCGCTGTTATATGCTACTATTTTCAGACCTTGATAGGCAGCACATCTGTTTTGTGTTCAGTTGTTACGAGTTTGTACACGTGAACGAGTTCGGAACATGCCGGAAGAATATTCACGTTCTGCTAATTATCAAATAAATTACATTTACCTTATTATATTACAAGTGTGCATAACAGTATTATTTGGAAATAATTCACATAGAATAATACACATACTGCATAATCCTCTCATATAACATTTACTCTGCTAATTTCATTTGTACTGTCCCGCGCCGTAGCCGATTGGTTAAGGTAAGATAGCTTGGCTCAGAGCCTACTGGACTTGTGCTGGCTCAAGTCTGCATGGGGGAGAATTTTTCTCAAGGAATTTTGGACAGTATGGGACTGATCTCCACCCGGCATCGTGAGAAATTTGGATAGCTACAATAAATAGCGGCTCCAGGTTGAGAAAACCAACTATAGTGGCTGGGGGGTCCGACATGCTGACAACATATCACCCCTACACTGGCCGGATAATCATCTACCTCTGGTAGACCAAAGGACTATCGCGCCGTAGAGTATTTTTTTAAAAAATTGATTTGCACTGAATCAGGAAGAAAGCAAATTAGATAGTAGTGTTGGTCCTAAATATCGCCCACTACGTTGTTCCTTATATCGCTGAATAGTATCCCATTTACCAAGAATTGTTTTCAAACGATAGAATGGTGAATCATGTGTACGATGTAGGATTGTTGTGAGTATGGGATATTCCATACGAAATTGGCAAAAAAATATGAAAATTGAACTCACATCTTTAAAAGTTTACAATTTTTATATAGCGAAACTTTATGACATACTGAACATCTGAACCGAATTTCAGGCCTTGTTTTCATATAATTAAGGAGTAATAGAGCTGTCAATTTATGGCATTTAAAAAAATATGTTTTCAAATAAATTTACCAAAGTATAACTACTCCATCAACTTGAAAATATAGTGACATTATAGATGATTTTATGCTCTATCGTTTGAAAATTGGTATGTTAATATTTATGTTTTTCTGAAGGGTGTAAATGCAATTAATATGCAATTGACGTTCCCAACCACAGAGTTTATGAAATTAAAAAAAATACCGGATTATTATCTGATGATCAGTTAATTGTTTTTAATTGGTATTAAAGTGGTTAGATGAAAGGAAACTGCCAAATATAATTATTTTCTCTAAAATCTCCTATGTGTCTACTGCCCGCAATACCGTTCGCGTGAGTCAAGTTCGCTCGCTCATATAAACAATGACAGAGCTACTTGGTAATCGTCCTTTGTGGACTTCCAAACATTTTTATTGTTATTATTATCATCATTACATTACTTTTATTATCATGATTACTAATCTACGAGACTTAACTGTTATTATATCTGGCTTCTTACAAAGAACATGTAGTTCACTGTGTATTTCAAAACTAGATTTTTTAATTTCTTTGTAATGTTGAAAACAAAATTTGTTGTATGAACATTCCTTTATTTAGTGCTGAGCTTCGACATTGGACTCGTCAATCAACCCTTTGTGACAGTAGAATTCTTATAGGGCTTACTCTTATAGGGTAGACTGAATCGGGACATGGGATGAATAGGGACACTTTTAAATTTTGTTCTCTCCACTGAAATATAAGACTCCCAGCGAAAATGTTGGCATTTGTCGACAAACCTCTGTACTCTTCATGTACCAAAGCCACTTGTGTGACATTTTCGTTCTCGTTTGGTTATCTGAGGATTTTAAACAAAAAAATTAGTATTTGAGGTAAGTGAAATAATAGCATTCAATATTTTAGTATTTTATTATACGCGCCTCTTATTAACTAATGGTCGGATTACGAATTAATTTTTACTAAATTATGAAGTATTTATCCCCAAAGAGATTACGGCAATTCCCGTTTTTGTCGACAACGGTTTAAGTGTTGCCAACCTATGAAAATTAAAACAATGTATTTCGGGTGAATAGTGACAACATTTTCGGCTGAATATGGACAGCATATTTCACTAATTTATGTGTAACTATTGCATTACATATGTGTAATTCTAAACAGCATTCCTTCAGGGAGGGGTTTTCATTATGCTGCAGAGTTACAGTGGACGTGACGATGCGTTGAAAAAAGCCGTTGTTACAAATAAGTCTTCCGTTGTCTGTATGTGGATTTGAATTAGATTTCAACAATTTTAAGAAAGACAGCTTTTTGTTTCTCAGATAAAAATGCAATATGCACAAATTTATCGTCGTCAGAATCTGAATAAGTAGAAAATGATGATGATGATACTAGAGAGGCGGAACAGAATAATACTATGTGTAGGTTTTGTTTATAAAAATAGTTATCCCATTTCATTAAAACTTGGAGATCAGATCTTGTGTCAGGGTGAAGGACGTGAGTTATATCATGAAAAGTGTGTTGGAGCTGAGGAAAGAAACACAATTGTTTTTTGGTCTAATGTAAATAAATAAATCTTATTCTATAATAGTTTATAAATAAAATTGTGTTCTAAAATTGTGGTTAAATGTCTGAATAATAAATATTTTAACGGAAGAAGTTATTTGAAAATTGTCCCGATTCCTCTAAAAGAATGTCTCTCTTTACCCTAACATATTATAATGAATAGGTACAAATAGTACTGGAATGCAAATATCATAATTCCTTATCCATTTGATTAATATAACTATAGCAGGTACAGAATGTTGATCGAAGATTATATTAAAACATGAAGTACAAAACACACACACACACACACACACACACACACACACACACACACACACACACACACACACACACACACACACACACACACACAAACACGCACGCACGCACACACACCACACCACTTCTCACACACACACCACCACTCTCACTCACACACACACACACTCTAACTCACACACACCACACTCTAACTCACACACACACACACACACACACACACAACACACACACACACACAACACACACACACACACACACACACACACACACACACACACACACCACACACACACACACACACACACACACACATATATGGCGTAGCCCATTATTGTGTCATACACAGCCTCTCCTTTTTTATGAGTTACTAGACGAAGTTAATTTTCAATTACCTTATTTGTCAGAAATGGCATGCGGTCAACACTGAGACATCTAACAGGCAACACAAAACATATATGTCTTACCGATAATGAAATCGATATTACACATTTTCTTATTTTTGTCCCGATTCACTCTAGCTAGCCACCAACAGATCTGGTTCAGACAATTAGCAGAGACATTGAATGTAGGTAACACGATTAAAATATTTAGCGTAATATTCCTTACTCAGTAGTTTACAAACTGAACAGTCGAGTATGGGCTTCCATTACATCTTCAGTGTGGATTATAATATGTTTATTTGTTCATTCGGCATATGAAATAGTTGAAGACGCACAAGATTGTAAATCGTCATTTATAAAATTACAGGAGTTTTCGTACAATAACACAAATTTAAGTAAATTATATATCACTGCAACCACTGTTACATTAAATGTAGTATATGATAATTTCAAATCTCTTCGTCAAGTAGCTTCTTAATTTAATTTTTAAAAATGCGAAAAAATCTATTTCCGATCACGAGCGAACGTTGCCTAATGTTTCCGAGCATCTCCGTTGCGTCACTATTCACAAGAAATATATGCGATATACATAAATTTGTGTGTTTGTTTGTTTGGTTTTTATTTGGAAATGCAAAGAATTGTTTTATAAAGAAGTTTGGAGCTATTTTTTGAAAACATTATTGTATTGCAGGTAAATATAAACATGGCAAATGCGTTGGTGTGGGCGTTTCTTTGAAGGAATATAAGTTATATCTTAATACATTATGTTCTGTTTTGTATTTTTCTGCTACTTTCAAATATTTAGAACCAAATATGTCTGATAAAGAGTTTATGCAGGGAAAATTCGACAATCTCTCAAAAAATAGACGCATTCACGTCGATGAAAATTTACTTCAAATTACGAGGACCACATTTCTGCAGAGATACTTAACATCAAATCAGACAGGTTAGTAATAAAATCACTGAACTCAAAAATAGAGCGGCAAATGTTGGACATAAGCCCTTTTTTATTTTAAGTCTCCTTGACTACTGGATTAATTTGTTAGAATTATTACGTCAGATTGTAATTTAAGAATGGAAGGAAGAGAAAGAGATAATTTATTGTTGCATGGAATTTAATATAGGATATATTTGGAGGAATGTTTTAAGGAGTACTACCACACAAATCTGAATTAAAAAAAATAGGCTTAAATTCCAAGTTATTTCGAAGTAAGAAAATTGACATTCTTGTTATAATAAATTGTAAAGTAATTTTAGAAATTATAATTCAATCGAGAAGCTAAAATTAAAAAAATAAAGAAAGATGAAGGAATAATATTTTCTAAAAATAAATAAAATAAAAAGAAAAGCTCAAACTTCTGAAAATACAAACTAATATCAATAACTGTTAAAATCTGGTTGTACTGCAATCCGATCCATCCACACGTAGGCCTCATCATTAATTATTTTAGTTCTGAATTGCATCCTCTATTAATATATAAGAAATTACTAATATATTATCATTCAACACTTGTACATGCATATGTAACATTATGTGAAACACTAAATATGAATCAACCTGGGTGTAAACATTAGAGGATGTGAGTGGTGACGTCATAAGATCTTCTGCTGGAATCAAAATAGTGGCGGGCGTTGATGTGAAAAACTAAATTTGAAACTAGTTTCTCTCGGTAGCTACTTGTCGGAAAAAACCTAATTTTTTTGCGCTCTTTCAGGAAAATATATGCTCTTGTTTTCGTACGATTTCCCATTGCATGTGTTCTTTTCTTCTTTCAGTCATGCTCTTTCAACAATTGGCAAAATAATTTTTTGTAATGCCTACAAGAAAATGTTTGCATTATTTCTATAAAAAATATAGTTCATATTTTACTCTATATTTTGAAAATCTTTGTCCATATGCATGTACATCGTCCAATTTGTCCACCGCTGTGGTCTCGATGTAGCGTGCTGCCTTGTCACGCAGCGGGTCCGGGTTCGAACCCCGGTCGGGGCAGTTTTTCTGGGTGAATTTTTATCGGGGGTTTTCCTCACCTGTAAGACAAATGTCAGGAAAACTTTAAGGCCCAATCGGTCCCCGAAATCATATGGCCATCATCATCATCATCCTTATCATCATCCTTTACCGGTGTGGAAAGCAACGGGAAACTACCACACCTACAATTCCCTAGTAAAGCTGCACGCATAACATGAAAATGCTATGATTGCAGTGAAAGACCTGCCCTCGGGCAGAATTACTGTGGATGGATGTACATATTTAGTCATTTATATATATATATATATATATATATATAAAAGGTTGATTAATGTCTTTGACATCGTCCGATTCCCAATAACCAATTTTGTCGGTCCATCCAATCACCTGGTTGTAGATGTTTCTCCTTCATGTGTAAATATATTCCCTGACTCCAGTAGGTTTTAGGGCTTCCTCTGCCTCGTCTTCCCTCAGGTTTCCATTCCAAAACAGATTTTGGTACTCGATCCTCTTCCATTCGCTGGAAATGCCCGTACCATCTTAATTGCTGACTTTTAATATAATCTAAAATACGGTAGTGTCTTCAATCTTCATTTTCTCCCTATGATAAGGAGGCTATCCTAACAAAAATACAAGACCTAAACTTATAATGAAATATGCTGATGGTCATAAAATATTGTTATATACGGTACCTGTATACTCATACGAGTATATAATATTAGTGAATTCCGAAGAAATGAAACTGTCGAGATTGTTCTTTTTTGATTTTTTTATCTTCACCGATAGTATCTAGCAAACACCAAAACTGACCATGAACAAAATTTATATATATATATATATATATATATACACATACACGCACGCACGCACACACACACACACACACACACACACACACACACACACACACACACACATACATACATACACGAGGGAGTCCCATAAATGATTTTTTTCCCCAAAATCAAATAAGCATACCCTCTATTTTTGTACCTTAATAACCTAAATAACAAATTTTATTGCGATTTGATCATGACAACCCGTGCCGACGTCATGCCAAACATAAGACATGAAAATTTGTACTGGGTTAGTATAGAAGGATTCTAGAACTAAAATTCTATTTAGTAAACAAAACATCAATATAATGTTGAGTGATTCCGGGTTCTGTGGCCGTGGTCCATAGTTGGTGTTGATACCAGACGTTTCGCCCTCAACTGCGGAGGGCATCTTCAGTGGCGAGTGCTTCTAGGCGTGTTTCCTGGTCGGAAGCTCTACTTAGAGTGAACGCTGCGGGTGTTGTATTGATACTAGTGGTGGGAGCAGGGTGAGCGGGCGTGGCTCTTGCTGATTGGCTAATGGTCGTCTCCTTGTTGTCCCTAGTGTTGATGCATTTATTTTCTAGTGTACGGTACCAGGCCTTAGACAGTTTAATACCTTCCTCTTTTCTGTTAATATTTTCCTTATGCTTGTGTATTTCTATAGCCTCTCGATATAATCTAGGGAAATAATAGGAAGTTGTGGCTAAAACTTGTGTATCATCGAATAGAATCTGGTGTCCATTCATAATGGCATGTTCTGCTACAGCCGATTTATCCATTTCACCTTGTCTGCAGTTTCTTTTGTGTTCTGATAAACGGGTGGCTATACTTCTTTTTGTGGTCCCTATGTATGGTTTACCACACGTTGTTCGTGTGGTAAACCATACATAGGGACCACAAAAAGAAGTATAGCCACCCGTTTATCAGAACACAAAAGAAACTGCAGACAAGGTGAAATGGATAAATCGGCTGTAGCAGAACATGCCATTATGAATGGACACCAGATTCTATTCGATGATACACAAGTTTTAGCCACAACTTCCTATTATTTCCCTAGATTATATCGAGAGGCTATAGAAATACACAAGCATAAGTAAAATATTAACAGAAAAGAGGAAGGTATTAAACTGTCTAAGGCCTGGTACCGACACTAGAAAATAAATGCATCAACACTAGGGACAACAAGGAGACGACCATTAGCCAATCAGCAAGAGCCACGCCCGCTCACCCTGCTCCCACCACTAGTATCAATACAACACCCGCAGCGTTCACTCTAAGTAGAGCTTCCGACCAGGAAACACGCCTAGAAGCACTCGCCACTGAAGATGCCCTCCGCAGTTGAGGGCGAAACGTCTGGTATCAACACCAACTATGGACCACGGCCACAGAACCCGGAATCACTCAACATTATGATTACCGGCCGTGAAAGCCTGCATTCAAAACATCAATATGCCCAAAGCTCTTTACTATTTTACTATAAAAACATTATTGTTCAAATTTTCTTTTCAAAGTAGGCCTAGTGACATATTTCGAAGCAAGTCGGCACGGGTTTCCGAGGGTTTACGTACACCAAATTGTACTTACATTTGTTTTAACATTATACAAATAAATTAAGAGAGTATGCGTTAAAAATAAAATCATTCGAATTTTTAGAACACCGCACATATGTGTGTGTGTGTGTTTGGTAACTGTAACGCTTTACATGTCGAGATTTTTTATTTATTAGAATCAAACTTGGCACATAATGATTAATTAAAAAAATGTAAGGCCGAGTTCGGTTAATCAACAAAATCGAACTCTTAGGCGTAGGAGTTCATCTGAAACGAAAATGTAAAAGTCGCTCTAACGGTCATAATTTTAAGAACAACATGTGCTATTGAAATGAAAGGCGGAAGAAGTTCTAAACTAATCAGCGAAATATGACCATTAGATGTGAGGGTTTACATGTAATCTGAAATTAAAAAATCGCTCTAGAAATCGTCATGTTAGCTTCGACGGAATGTATTACCATACAATTTAATGTTTAACCCTTAAATTGGTAATATGCACAATAAGATAAATTGGTATATTTATTAGGTTGTCTTGTAGGTAATATCTGTGATTGCCGGTAGTTTGTTCCAAACGGGCGTGCAATCAATGTGGATCTTTATTCTCAACAACTGGAAAGATATATGAAATTATGAAGATATTCTCAGCATGACTTAACCCAAATCTAGTTCTCTTGCAGGACAGTGCGAGACCCAATAGTGTACGAACAACGATGACAAAAATTCATACATTGAGAGGAATTGAACTGCTACCACACCTGGCTAATTGCCGTGATCGTCTTCATATTACCCTCTTTTTATATCCATGGCCTATTTCTAGGATGAAATTTCGAAAATTTCGATAGCATTGAAGCTGTGGAAGTGAGTCTCAAAGAATTCTTCACATTGAACACTAGAGACTGGTACCCTCGCGAGATAATAAACTTGGTTTAATGACCATGGAATCTAATGGTCTCTACTTTGAAGATCAGTTTAATTTCTTGTGAGAAAACATTCCAAATAACATTTTGTTTAAAAAAGCGATGATACTTATGAGCCAGTATCTGTGTTTAATATTTGTAATATATTTTTCAGGATTGTTTCTGTTATTTACACAAGTATCGTCAACCAAAATATAATTTTTTTTTCTTCCACACTTCCCGGTCTTGCGTATCTGCTTCTGTCATATTTCTCTTCTTCGTGTTGTCTTGAATTCCCTTTATCCATGTCGGCTTGGTCTACCAGGTTTCTCTTTTCCAGAAGGTATCCATTTTAATACTTCATTCTTTCTTTGTTTATTCCTTCTTCTCATTATATGTCCATACATCTTAGTTGGATTTCTTCAATCTCTTGTACAATATTCTTTTCTACATTCATAATTTCTCTTATTGTATTATTTTTTATTTTATCTAATTTTGACATTCTTGCCGATCTTCTTAAAAAGTTAATTTCTGCGACTAATAATTTATTTCGATGTGCTTGCTTCAACGTCCATGTTTCCGCACCATATAATAAAATACTCCACAATTGTGTTATGTTTTAATAATAATTTAGTCCTCTTGTTTAGGCTATATCCCTACTCCATAAAATAGAATTTAATATGCCAACATTTCTTTTACTTTATTATTCTTTTTTCGGTGTATAATTCAGATGATCCATCTTTTTGAATTATTGATCCCAAATACTTAAAATATTCCACTGTTTTAATCTTCGTTCCATTTATTTCTAATTCCTCGGAAAAATATCTGTAATGAAGTAATGAAAACAATTCAGTAGATGTTCTTTTAATTCAAATTAGCCTATACAAAAATTTGCAATATAATTTAATTATTAAGTAAAAATCTTAAACTGGTATCAGAAATATTTTTTATTGAATGCCATCAAGTTGTCAATTCGGCATTCTTGTATTATCTCCTGGCATGGTATTATTGTAACTCACTTCTGAGGGTGGGGCGCCTGGAAGGCGGAGTTATATTGCCCCGATGATATATGACAGGTGATGATGATGGTAATGAAGCGCCAGAAGAGACCTTAATCCTAAACTTAATGAATATGTTAATGATGATGATAATGGCCAGATGATGTTCGGGGACCGTGTGGGCCTTAACGTTTTCTGACATATGTCTTACAGGTGAGGAAAAACTTCGAAAAAATCCATCACCTGTGAAACTTGTTCCGACCGGGGATCGAACCCGGGTCCGCTGGGTGACAAGGCAGCACGCTACCTCTTCAATTTAACAAAATAAATATACATTCCGTGAACCAGCAAAATAAATTCGATTTTCTGAGGAATTCACATATTTAACGCAGTTCCTTCGTGATGGACATTTTATGTATTCCAGTCCAACCTATCGCAATTTCCATGCTTAGGAAATCTTGACTAGGTAAATTTATATTTTATATCTTAAAATTAAATAAATGTCATTTAACAATTTATTTAATTCGGATGTATATATATATAGTTGAAGCTGGCAATAGTCAGAGCATGGTCTCATTTGTCAGTCCTTTGTCTGGGAGACTGTGAAACAAGATCGAAGCAGATGATCAGCACCGTAAGCTCTCTCTCTGTTGATAAACTGAGGAAATCCATCTCTGGCATACGATACCAGCCAACGGGCGGAGATTGGAGTCACTTTACATTCGTTACTGTCAGTCCAGCATCCATCTCCGCTACTCACTTCCTACAGCCTGTTCTTTACCAATTGCTCCGTGTTCTTTATTGACTCACTGTACTTACTCCTCTGTATTCGGTAATAACGATAGTCCAAGATTCAGCTGCAAGATTACTACGTTCATCGAGTGTATGAACAAAATACATTTTTTTCATAAAATTGTGAATTACTGAATACATTTTTACTCAGTTGCCTATTAAAATTCGGCCGCCAGTGATTTTAATTAAAATATAATTAATTTATTTATTCCAAATAATTTGAATCACTTGTTATTAAAATAAATTATAATCCAGTTCGCAGAAATCGATGTATAGAGCTTGAAAAGTTTTGGTTACCATTGCACACTTGGCCGTAAACCTCCTCGCGGCTACAGCAGGCTATGACACCAATCAGTAATAAAATGACGGTAAGTATGCATTTATTATTTTATATTGTTCCTTCGCAGCGGGAAGTAAAACCACTACCCTTTATGTATACTACGTACAATTTAAATACAAAAATTTATCCAAAAGTTAGTTTTAATATACATTATACGAAACAAATCACAGCATTTTAAATGAATATTTGAAACAATATAAAACAATAAATACGTACTTACCGCCATTTTATTACTGATTGGTGTCATAGCCTGCTGTAGCCGCGAGGAGGTTTACGGCCAAGTGTTCAAAGGCAACCGAAACTTTTCAAGCTCTATACATCGATTTCTGCGAACTGGATTATAATTTATATTAATAACAAGTGAATCAAATTATTTCGAATAAATAAATAAATTATATTTTAATTTAACTTACTGGTGGCCGAATTTTAATAGGCAACTCGGCGATAATATATTCAGTCATTCACAGTTTTATGAAAAAAAAATTGTTCATACAATCGATGAACGTAGTAATCTTGCAACCAGATCTCGGACTATGATGATAAGTACCATTTTTAATTAACTAACTAACTAACTGGCACTATCGAACTCATAGGTTCATGGCAGCTAGGACATACATCTCCATCCAGAGATAATGTTTTCCAATCATCCCCTGTTTAAATTACCTCCCATAAATCAGGGTAATATTATTCTCCCATCTCATTCTTGGCATACCTATTAGTCCCTTTTCCTCTGGTTTTCCTATAAGGAACTTGTGTGCCTCTTTTTCATTCCCCATTCGTGCCACATTTCCTACCCATTGCAGTCTACGAGACTTAACCTTTATTATTACATCTGGTTTCCCACGGTTTTTGAAATTGTTAATATTAGTGAATGATTTAATTTAATGAACGATTCAGGTAATGTGTCATATAGTCATTTGTCTAGCAATTTTAAAGATGGCTACCTTGTTCTACTAATTTTTGTTTAATCTACTATTTGCACCAAGTTTCTCTTTACATATGCACATAGGCCTATATGTATTTAATTTGAATTTCGGTTTTAAAGTTTTTTGTTCTTGAAAATTTACAATTTATCATTGATCACTCGTAGCATTAATGACGTAACTAGAAGCCCAAAATTATCAGACGTGGGACCAAAGCCTTAAAGTCGCTCCCGGAGATGTGTGCCTTGGATTTTGCAATTTTAAAAATCCATAGTACCCGACCGACTTTGAACACGCGACCGTCGGGACTAGAGGCAATGAACATAACGACTAGACCACCTTGGCCGATTTTTATTATACGAGTTAAACAATGTTAAATTCAAGCAGACGGAAATATCCGACATTTTCACAAATAAAATGATAGCTATATAAATGGTATTTGACGCATAGGATGGATTGATGAACTGCACAGAGTGTACAATGACATAAACGTCGTCTTAAAATGTGTTAATCATTAATGAAGCTGTTGCGATTTTTTCATGAAAAGAATTAAAAAAATTACTGATCTTCACCGATCGTATCTAGTCGAACCGAAAATGATCATAAAAAAATATATGTACAGGCCTGTGTGTGTGTGTGTGCGTGTGCGTGCGCGTGCGCGCCCTCAGTTTGCACTCTGGCGGCCGCAATTCTTGTGTCATCGAAACCAAACTTGTAATCTAGCAATTCAATAAAAAATGAATGGTCGAGTTCGTTAAGCACCTAATTCGGACCATTAAATGTAGGAGTTCACCTGAAACGGAAATATAAAAATTGCTATAGCTATCGCAATTTTCGATGTTTCAGAACGAAAAAACTCTGAACATTTTATGAAAATTAACCTAAGAAAGTTTTTTTTTTAATCGCCAAAATCGAACATGAAAAGTGGGGTTTAATCCAACCTGCAATTAAAAATGGACTGCCACATTTGGTTTATCGCAAAGTACACAATTTAATCAACACATACCAGCAATACATCCAATAACATAAATTAGTTAAATTAATATACTTTTTTTTAGTAAAGTAATGAAAAAGTGAATATATATATATATATATATATATATATATTATTTCAGTTGATATCAAATTATACAATATGAAAACAGATAATACATTACGGTTTGGCCTATGCATAATTTGTTTGCACTGTATTCTGTCTCTCTTAAATAAGCTGTCATCAGAAACTGAATTTCTACAATTTAACAAAAGAAATGTATATTTTGTAAACCAGCAAAATTGAGTAATAATTTCGACCTGCTGAGGAATATGCTTAGTCTACTCACTTCCTGAGCGACGGTCTTTTTTACACGCTTTATATTAGCTTGACCTATATCTATCTATGTAACTGAATCTTTCAACGCGATTTTCAGCCATTTAAAATCATTGCATCGACTTGAAACTTTGTATACTTGTAAAGGACCAATGACAATACAATAATTTCATAATATTTTTCTAAAATATGCTGGCCAGAATCATCAGAAAATAAAACAAAAGTGTCTGTGTAATTATGTAACGGAATCTTTCAACACGATTTTCACCAACTTAAAATCATTGGAACGACTTGAAACTTTGTATACTTGTAAAGGACCAATGACAATACAATAATTTCATAAACGTTTCTAAAATCCTGCCCAGAATCAGCAGAACATCAAAATAATAAAAAGCGGTATAATAGGTTGCGGACTTATCAACTTCTTACCCAATCGTTGTAAGAGCTCAGTTGGTAGAGCGGTGGACTGTAGTGGTATATAATTTCAGTAATTCATAGGTCGCTGGTTCAAATCCGGCCCGGAGGATTTTTGTTTTAATACAGTATTACTTTTAGCTCATACTACTATAGTGTCGAATTTAAAGATATTTACATTTTCATCTTATTCTGTAAAATATTAAAACTAAAAAATAAAAAAAAAATAGTTAAAAAAACTAAAACAACACGCTTTATTAGAAAATCGAACTAAAAATTAAAAATAATTTCAATTTCCAACACTCTTGGGATACAATTAAAGTGGTCAACAAAAAAATCATCTCCAACACATCTAGAATAAAACTAGAGTTATCTACAAAAAAAATACCATCAAAAGCGTGGAGTGCTCTATATCAATTAATATATTTGATAATAAACAGATATTGGTAAAAGTAAAGTCTCTAAGAAGAAAACGTAAAAACTATAAAAAGCACCCCACGCTTTTGATGGTAAAATTATTTTTTTTGTAGGTAACTCTAGTTTTATTCTAGATGCGTTGGAGATGCTTTTTTTGTTGACCATTTTAATTTTATCCCAAGCGTGTTGGAAATTAAAATTATTTTTCATTTTTTAGTTCGGTTTTCTAATAAAGCGTGTTGTTTTAGTTTTTTAAAACTATTATTTATTACCATTAGACTCTTATTTAAATAGTAAATGTAGTATCAGGCAAAACTGCTGTCAATTGTAGGTGAAGCAAGTCTTTACAATACAGTAAATAGCAGTTGATAGACATAATCAATTTTAACGTAAACATTTTTTTGGGAATAAAATATAGGTGTAATTATTTTTAAAATATGAAAAAGAAGTTATTAATAAGAAAACATCATTCTTTAGTCATTTTTTCAAGTAATTCTGACTGTAATTTGTTTTATTTTTGTCTTCATAGCAGTAATGTTGAAATATGGCTAAAAATCAGTTTTTCATAATGTATTTACATCCATAAACTAAAACTAAACTGCATGGCGCGACAGGCCTAGAAGGGCCTTGGCCTACCACCCGGCGGTTGGCCTCACATCCATATTTTTTAAATCTCAGAAGTAGACGATCATCCAGCCAGTGTAGGAGTGATGCGTGATTATCAAATCAGTTCCCCAACAGTTATAACTGGTTCTGTCAACCTGGAGCCGCTACTTATTGTAGCTACTCAAATACCTCACGATGCTGGGTAGGTACCGGTTCCATACTGGCCGAAATTTCCATGATAAAATATCTTCCTCTATGGAGACGAGAATCAGCGCAAGTCCCGTAGTTCTGCGTCAAGGCATCTTGTATTAACCATTCGACTTCGGCGCAGGACGGATTTACATCCCTACTTTTCTCAAAATAGTTAAACTAAAAACATATTACGTTTACAGCTATTTCATGCGAAACGTCTTCTCTAAGGGAGGAGAAATGTTACGAGTATTTGAGAATAAAGTTCGTAGGAAAAATGTTGGACCAAATAAAAGACGAACAGACAAACGAGAAGACTGCGAAACTATTAGCTAGCTATAATCTTTATGTGAAACCAGACATTTTAAAAACAGTCAAGTCGCATACCCAGGGCACATGGAACGAGTAGGAAATGAAAGAGGGGCAATGAAAATCCTTGTAGGAAAACCAGGTAGAAAGCGCCCAGTAGGTAGTCCATGAACGATTTGGGGAAAATAACATTAACTATGGATCGAGGGAGATCAATTATTCAAGGGATGACTGGAAAGCATTAGCTCAAGATAGGGAATTATTTAGAGCTTATTTCCGCGCATCCATCAACCAATGGGCTCGACAGTGCCACCGAGTTAGTTAAAGAAGACTGAAAAAAAAAAAAAAATGAAAGTCCGTTACACAGGAACTGTGTAAACAAACCGAATTCCTCAGCAAATAGATTTTGGGTTCGATTTGCTAGTAATATATATATATATATATCCACCGCTGTATTCTCGAGGTAGCGTGCTGCCTTGTCACGCGGCGGGCCCGGGTTCGATTCCCGGTCGGGACTGACTCCTGGGTGAGGTTTTTTCGCGGTTTTTCCTCACCTGTAAGACAAATGTCAGGAAGCTTAGGGCCCAACGGTCCCCGAAAATCATCCGGCCAACATCATTATCCTTATCATTATCATCATCATTCTTCACCGGTGTGGAAAACAACGGGAAGCTACAACACCTATAATTCCCTAGTAAAGCTGCAAAGCATAGCATGAAAATGCTATGAATGCAGTGAAAGACTTGCCCTCGGGCAGAACTACTATGGATATGGATATATATATAATATTATATATATATATATATATAGAGAGAGAGAGAGAGAGAGAGAGAGAGAGAGATAGAGAGAAGAGAGAGAGAGTCTCTCGACTAGACTCTCTCTCACTTTCAACTACTCTATCTTTCGCCCCACGCTTCTCTCTCTCGCTTTCTCTTTCCCTCGTCGTTTCTCATTTCCCGCCTCTTTCTCCTTTTCCCTCCTATTCTCTCTCTACTCCTACGTCATCTCTTTTTGCTCATGATCTAGGCAAAATAAGACTCTAAGGTCCTTCTTCTCGGGGGACATGTTCCTGACAAATAAATATTTCGCGAAAACAGAATCCGCGAATATGGAATGATGATTTGTATGGGTATAAAGGCGATATGCTCCAAGGTTCCGAAATAAAATAAAAATTATTAAAATAAAATCAATTAATGAGAGATTCTGAACAATTTGTGTTAATGATTAGTGTCAGGCTTAGGCAGGGTTTAAATTACTTAGTAATTTTTTCCTGTTTTTGCCGCTTTTAAAGGTCTTTCAGGTTAGATTGATGTTTAGCTGTGAATTGAGCGATAAAATTCCTTATTTTGTCTTCGGATTTCTTTATGAATCGTACAGTTCATTCGTTAATGAAGAAATATCGTGATATAGATGCAAACGACTGGACAACACGTAAAGGGTCAAACATTTATATTTTTACTTTAAGCGACAACAGTACTTTTTTTAAGTTTCGGAACTAATTTTCTTTCCTTTTACTCGACATTATAAATTTGCAACAAAGCAGAAGAGACACGTGTTAGTCAATCAAAATTATTACAACGAATGACAAGTTGAAACAATAAAACACCAATCGTGGCGTGAGCGGCATTTGCAACGGAGATAGCGGCACGTGAATTACGGCAGCGATGGCTTTTCACAACGAACTTCAGGCTTAGTGACAATAAGGTTTGTTTTACTTAGATATTAATTTGGTCATTTGGTTTGAATAGCTCCTTGCAAAAGTTGCCTTGTCATGTGCCTGCAGTAAAAAGTTGCAGATGCGTTAATAAAGGATACTAATCCATCTAATATATGTACTTACGGGATCCGTCAACAATGACATTTTTAGCCGCGAATGCAGGAACTTATAAAAACAATAATAAAAACAAAATGAAACGGTTTTAATGATAATGAATATCCATCCATCCATAGTAATTCTGCCCGAGGGTAGGTCCTTCACTGTAATCATGGAATTTTCATGCAATGCTTGCAGCTTTACTAGGGAATTTTAGGTGTGGTAGCTTCCCGTTGCTTTCCACGCCGGTGAAGGATGATGATGATGGCTATATGATTTCTGGGACCGTTTGGGCCTTAAAGTTTTCCTGACATTTGTCTTACAGTGAGGAAAAACCCCGATAAAAACCTCACCCAGAAAAACTGCCCCGACCGGGGATCGAACCCGGGCCCGCTGCGTGACAAGGCAGCACGCAACCTCGAGACCACAGCGGTGGACATAATGAAATTAATGAATTTAAAACTAATCAATAATTGTACACAAAGGAAGATATATTATACAGCAAAAAACTCCTTTTAGTAAATCCATCCATCAATAGTAATTCTGCCCGAGGGCAGGTCTTTCACTGCAATAATAGAATTTCCATGCTATACTTGCAGCTTTACTAGGGAATTATAGGTGTGGTAGCTTCCCGTTGCTTTCCACACCGGTGAAGGATGATGATGATAATGGCCATATGATTTCGGGGACCGTTTGGGCCTTAAAGTTTTCCTGACATTTGTCTTACAGGCGAAAAAAAACCCCGATACAAACCTCACCCAGAAAAACTGCCCCGACCGGGAATCGAACCCGGGCCCGCTGCGTGACAAGGCAGCACGCTACCTCGAGTCCACAGCGGTGGACGTTTAGTAAATAGGAAGGGAAAATATACTCCTACGGTATGTTTTTTTATTCAATGTCTCTAAATATTCTGCATTAAATTTTATGAAATGTGCGGCAAAATTAGAATATAAAACTTATTTTGCAGGTGCTTTAGTAACACCAGAAAGTAAGTACGTTACTGTGATCCCAGATTCGAATCCTGGGGGTTTCGGAGTGATATTGGTGGTGGGCCACACTGTGATTTGTCGGGTTTTTCCTCTGGGATCTCTCGTCTCTTCAATTTCATTCAACTCTCCACCTCTTTCCTCTCTCCCTATCCCATAAAGTAATTTGAGGAGTTGGGTGTAAATAGGAGTTTTTATTAAAAATGTAGTTTTAAGAAAACCACTATTATATGTATATATATAGACTTAGGCTTTCACGACCGGAGTTCGAATTATGACTTTGTAGAAGATTTTCGGGCTGTTGGTCGTAGTATCGAGGTTTGAACGCGGGTCTGAACACACGACCGACGGGCCTAGAGGCAATGAACATAACCACTAGTTCACCTTGCCGGACATTTATTATACAAAATTAAAGCACATGAAAATATCTGACATTTTCACAAATGAAATGAATGATTAAATATAAATGACATTTGGCGCAACATATATATTGATGAACTGCACAGAGTGCAGTGACACTGATTTAGTCAAGGTGATTAAAACCTCAAAAATAAGATGGCTGGGTCACATATTCAGAAAAAAAAAATCAAATCCATTCCGTAAAGTAACTTTAAATAAAACTGGTTGCTCACGAAAAGTTAGAGAGATAATGTAGAACAATATGTCGAGGAAATGGGACTGAATGGTTTAAAAGAGGAAAGCAGAAGACGAAAGAGAATGGAGCTGTATTGTTGGAACGGTTAAGATCTACAACAGGTTGTAAGATTTATGTTGATGAAGGTCAACATAAAATAGCACTTCATTATCATAAGTAATGCCACGAGTGATTTCCAAATTATCGATAAATTCACGACTCACGAAGTGAGGAGTGAATTTATCTAGAGAATTTGGAAATCAAGAGTGGTATTTGTTAGGACTATTTAACGAATAAAATTAAGCAGTTTACTCACAAATCATTGTTATAACTGTAGTTATTTTAAAATATTTATATATTCAATGTAAACGGCGATGTTTGAAAACAAATGAGAAACGATAGGTACGCTTCATCTGCTTCTTTTGTTTATCACTGCAACCAGATCATACTATTTATTGCCAAAGGAACGCAATATTGTAAGAATGCTCTCTAGTGGAGAAAAAATGAAACACATCAAACTGTATATTAATTCATTTCTGATGTCGTATGATGTAAATATGACAATTATATTTTTCTGGATTGTTACCTGGGAAAAAAATACATTTAAGAAAGTGCAAACAGTGGTTTCTTTTTTTGGTGGTATAATCAATTGCTACAAATGTTTTTATATTAACTCCCGCATGCGGCATGTGTTGACATTCATGCATTATATATACAATCTGGTAGCCGTATTTCTCACAGGGTCTGTCACTGCAAAATAATGGTCAGACCTGTTCAGAATATTAAAAAGGAGGAGCTTCCTTTAATATGGTAATTATAACACATAAATATTTCGTGAAACACGACTCTGATTGGTTGTAAAACAGAAATCATTGAAACGTGATTGGTCATTGACTCCCATTTGGGGCATGAGTTAAATAGTCTAGATAATTTGGAAATCAAGAGAGCATTTGTTAGGATTATTTAAGGAATAAAATTAAGCTGTATACTCACAAATCATTATTTAACTATAGTTATTTTAAAATATTTATATATTTAATGTAAACGGCGATGTTTGAAAACAAATGAGAAACGATTGGTACGCTTCATTTGCTTCTTTTGTTCGATCACTGCAACCAGATCATAATATTATTTATTGCCAAAAGATCGCAATGTTGTAAGAATGCACCCTAGTGGAGACATTTATAACCAACATTATAGGTATTAATTCATTTCTGATGTCCTATGATGTAAATATGTCAATTATATTTTTATGCGTAATTTCCTGGAAAATAATTCGTTTAAGAAAGTGCAAACAGTGGATTCTTTTTTTGTGGTATTATCACACACATGTAAAGACATAGACATAAAATTGGTCAAATTTCAAAAACTTATAGGAACAATAAAAATACATTTTTTTTCCGAAAAGTACGTCCAGATACAATTCTAAAATTTTATAAAACAATGGCTCTCCCAACTCTACTTTATGGTTCTGAAACCTGGACTCTTACTACAGGTAAATTAAATAGGATAGTAGCTGCAGAAATGAAGTTATTAAGACCTTTAGCGGGTTATACGCTTTATGATCACATACGTAATGAAGATATCCGCAAAGCTCTCAACACCCCAGCAATTACTGAAATCATTAAAAAATATCAAAATAATTGGCATGTACACCTTCTGAGAATGCCAAACAATAGACTACCTCTGCAGCTATTGAACTACAGACCCACAGGGCGAAGAGACCCAGGAAGACCTAAGAAGAGATGGAGGGATCAATTTCTTTCCTGAAGCGGAACAGGCCAATGGCCTAATCCATGACTGCCATTGATGATGATGATCAATTGTTACAAATGTTTTTATATTATTTCTCGTATGCGCTACGTGTTGACATTCATGCACTATATATACAATCTGGTAGCCGTTTTCTTGGACAGTCAGTCACTGCAAAATAATGCTATGACCTATTCAGAATGTTAAAAAGGAGGTGCTTTCTTTATTATGATAAACTTTAGTTGGTAAATTTTAGGCGAAACACGACTGTGGTTGGTTGTAAATAAAAAATCATTGAAATGTGGTTGGTCATTGACTCCCATTTGGGGCATGAGTTAAATATATAGTCATCCTAAACATGTCATTTTAAATATCTCATTGTTTAAAAAAAAGTAACAAAATTAAATCATACTGAATTATATTTTTTATATCGTTCATTGGTATTAAAATTTGCAAATTATTTACGAAGCTATTGCGATTGTTTAACGAAAAGTCTTTTGAAAAAAATAGAGATTTACCGATCATATCTAGTAGGTACAGAAAATGATGACGAAAGTTTATATACGAGTATATATATATATATATATATATATATATATATATATATATATATAGATGTGTGTGTAGTTAACACTCTAGCGTCCGCAATTTTTGATTCAACGAAACTAAACTTTATATATTACAGCAATTAATCAAAAATAAAGTACGGTCGAATTCGTTACCAGCTAATTTAATCATTAAGTGTAGGAGTTCACCTGAAAGAGAAAAATAAAACATTCTCTAGCGGTCGCAATTTTCGTTTTTTCAGAAGGAATCTCTGAACATTCGATGAAAATGATCCGAAGAAGGTATTTACAAAATATCTCCGAAATTCGTCAATTAAAATATGGGGTTTACTCGAAACCCGAAATAAGAAATTGACTCTAACAACTGTCACATTTGGTTCATCGCAATGTACACAATTTTGTGCGGGTTATCATTACTCCTCGCTACCATTTGTGCCGGATCGTCTTTTGTTTCTGTTGCTTCTATTAGCGTAGATCTGATTACCTCCAAGGTTATTAATCACAAAGCTACTTGCCCCGGGCCCATAGGAGGCAAGGATTGATTCATCTTTCTTTCCTAGGCGTTTTAGCATAACTCAATAATAGTTCTCAAAACAACAGAGTGACTTAAAATTATTAATCAATCAGGAAAGCTAGACAGAAAAATAAAGGGAGCTGGAATGATCTCCTAAATGAGTGCGTTTTCGTATAGGATTATAAACAGCCACATGCACATAAATCATTAGAACATTAATTTATAAAAAAATGATATTTAATGAAAACAAGAAGTCTGAAGTAAAAACATAACCAAGATAAACATTAGATCATTCAATAAAAGAAAAAGAAAGTGAATAAATAAATAATACTCTTACAGGACAAAAAACCACATCATACCACATACCACACTCATGCTAGAGTCCAAGCCAGGGTAGCTTCTTTCCCGGTCTTCAGGACCAACATAAACTCCGCCACTTCGCGGCTCCAGACGACCTTGTCCACTTAAAAGTCCGATCCCATCCCGGAATGGACAGATGAATGAATGATGAATGAATGATAACGTTCTCGCTGTGCATAACGTATTTGAAGGTTCCGAGGTAGAGGGGAGATGCGCCGTAGAAACAGCGCACCAGGAGAGGTAAAGAAGGAGAGTGGGGGCAAATGCATAGAGCAAGGAATATTGGCATAGTTCATGAATCTTACTTACAGTCTAGGGAGGATAACGACGCTGCAGTAATGAGCCGAAAAACGCACTTTCGGTTCAATTTAATTAACCCTCATATTGTCAATATATTCTTTAGATACATTAGTTTAGATAATTTAATTTTTTATATAAAGTATTGTAAAAATAAATTGATACATAACGTATTATTTAAATGTATGTGAAAGTACACAATCTGTAAATATATAATAATATATGTTTATACATAATTCGACTCTTTTATATAAGCTGACATCAGAGGTGGAATATCTCCAATTTAACAAATGAAGTATAACTTGTATTTTCCGTAAAGTAGTAAAAATGGAATAACAAATTGGACTGGCACTACCTGTGCGACAGACTTCATCTTTAGACAATATTTTAAACAGTAAATGAGGTGTCAGGCAAAACTACTATCAGTTGTACGTGAAACACATGTGTCTTCACAATACAGTGAATAATAATTAGCATATATTTTCAATATTAATGCAAACAGCGTTTTGACAGTAAAATATACGTGTCTTTTCTTTAAAATAAAAATAAGAATATATTAACAAGGAAACAGGGTTACTAAAGATTTTTCCAAGTAATTCCAAATGTAACTTCCTTATGTTTATCTTAATAGCAGTGTAAAATGCGTATGCATTAACGTTGAAATACCGTAGAAAACATTATATCATAATGTATTTATGTTCCTACTTCGCGCAAAAAGTTTAACTGAAAACACATAAACCTTCAAGTTATTTCATATACATGATAAACATGTTCTCTAAGAGAGGAGAAAATATTACGAGTATTTGACAATAAACTTCTTAGGACAATTTTAGGACCAAAGAGAGAAGAACAGACATTTAAACGGAAAATAATGCTATAATCTTTTATATGTTTGGAAATAGGCACTGCGACAGCCAGGGCACATGGAACGAATAGGGAATGAAAGAGGGGCATAGAAAATTCAGGATAGGGATTTATGGAGAACTTATTTTCGCGTAGCCATCGAACAAAATGCCAATGAATTCGTTAGTTAAAGAAGGTAAGATGTAAAAAAAAAGTAATTTCCGTTAGACAGGAACACCGTGAACTGCATCAAAGCAGGATTTTAACATTACCTAAATATTAAAGTTTAAGTTAATAATTTTGTAAATTAAAATTATTATCACACCTAATATAACTTCAAATAAAAAATCTAAATATTTGTTAGTTATTGTCATATAAAATGATAAAAATCCCTTATTAATAATAAAACATTTTTTTACTAGATTCTCAAAGAATGCTTTTCATTGTTGTCTGAAATCGAAATATTTAAAATCAAACTTTAATAAAAACATTTGAATAAATGTATACTCTCATAAATTAAAGTAAACTAAATTGTGATTGGAAATAAAAGCGATTATCTATCTTACACGACCAATCGGATTTAACATTATATTTATTATAATTATTAACCAATATAAATTAAAAATACTTTTTGTGACGTAATGATGGACTTATTATAACATGTTGCATTTTATTCATTCTGTTCGTTCTGAATAGAAACAAGCAGATCTTCAGATAAAATATAATATACTCTCCAGTACTAGGATATAGAATAGTAACATTTTATATTATAAAGGAAAATAATATTGTGAATATGTTGATTTGATTTTAAATAGTCGGTGAAGAATAATTCCACCTGAATTTACTTATTTGCTGGTAACTCAAGACTTGGTATAAATCTTAACCATACATACAAGAAACAATTATCTTTTACGAAGCGTTTTTCTCGTTACCTGTGTACCAATTCCGACCCCTGAAAAGAGAATCCAACTTTACCGCAATTCACCTAAATCAATCCCGAACATAAAATCTAATCCCAACCAAAAATTATTTAGTACAACCTGTTGCAATTCATTATTTCCTAGCCTCTTTCACTTATTATTATAAATATTATTCACTCCCGTAATCTTTAAATGATTTACGTGGCAATGCATGAGGTTGCATTAATGAAGCTACATGTGGCAATTCTCTTATACATTGACTTCTGATGCTATATCTCTCGCGTTCCTCACTTAGCCGTGCGAGCTAGTCCAGGCATGTCGTGGTGTTAAGTTTCAATTCACACCTACATTCATAGTTTATAATTGCGGCACTTTTTCACTCAGCCTCCATTAAAATGAGCAACGTAATAAATAATGAATGGTGACGTTAAATAAAATCACGAATAACTCAGTAAACTGTTAGGAGAAATAATGGTTGGACATATGACTTTATTATACACTTTTTAATCGGGAAATCAAATGCAGATCGATAAGGGCAGTATGCATTGAGAATATTGCGATCCTAATAAATTGATAGGGTGTGAAATTAATAATAAGTTACTATATACGAAAGACACTTGATTAGGTACACATTTTCGCTATTGTCAGATGAAAGGGGGAATAAAAGAGTTAGAACTTGGAGAAATGTATTGTTCAGGCAGCATAGCAATCGTTTCTTTGTGGACTCGAAATATTACAATACTTAAACCGCACGTTTAGACAGTTCGAAAAGAATGCCTGATATATGACCTGGAAAAAAACTGTACTCCACATAAAAAACGCTATTGGGGAGAGTAAACAAATGCGTTATTACCTGAAGCATCGCAAAAATCACACGTGTTTTTTTATAAACGCGGGAAGTCAAAAATAGACGCTAGTAACGAAGCCAAGTGAAAATGGTCATCGACCTTAAACTAAATTCTAAACAACGTAGCGTGGATTAGATAGGAATTCCCAGGTTCGAGCCTCGTAAACTTATACCTCAGCTGTACCGCGCGACAGAATGGGCGGAAGCAAATAAAACTTGGCGACGTCGCACCATATAGCAAACCAGATAGCCTACTTCAAATTAAGGAATAGGTCTTTCATCAATTAAAATGTCTATATAAAAATAACAAGGTAATGATCTGACGACGTTGTATTCAAATAGCGGGAGAAACGTAAAACCTGAACTCAACTCAGTTCTCCCAGTTCAACCTAGTTCATCCTGGCTCATCATAACTAAAAGTTCTTCGTCGCAGCTAATAAGCACTAACAAATTCGACGACATGAACGCACACTTAAATTCTGGCCCCGCAACCACATAGTTGAATTTTTGGACTTAGACCTATTTTTAGTGTATCGCAAATGCATATACTTATATATATTGACGCGAAACATAAGGTTAAACTAAGAATAAATTGCGGTCAGCAGTTAATTATAATATAATAATAGCAAATCTTGAGATCAATGCCTACAATAAGATTAAATTCCTTGTAACGTATCTCATAATTGTAATGTGCCTCTTTGATAATAAACTAGTGATACAAAATTTCGCCTCGCGTAGTCGTATGACCGCCAAATCCGCTTGCTTATCCCTGGGAAAGAACCTGAAGCTCACCGACCATAACCTGAGTACCAAATATACCCAAATACCTCCTGATCGAGGAATCCTACATTTTCACGGCGCCCAACAATCCTTTCTTATCATTAAGCTTTAAAATAAGGAACCAATCTCTTTAAATTGCGCGCAACGTGGGGCATACTCAAATCCTTGTTTCATATGGCGTCCAACGTGGGGCACGTATAAGTAGTAAAAGCAAGAGGTAATGACATCTACAAACATCAAAGAACCGACGAAAAATCATGACAAAGGC
The DNA here is from genome assembly GCA_030220185.1 of Diploptera punctata. NCBI lineage: Eukaryota > Metazoa > Arthropoda > Insecta > Blattodea > Blaberidae > Diploptera > Diploptera punctata. Next base: position 26,287 of record JASPKZ010004631.1, on the reverse strand, counting down.
AAGATATCCTGGTCTAAGAAGAAGGCGACTAAGCACACCTGAGACACCGAAGGAACGAGCAGACAGCCCTGGAAGGAGAGCAGATCACAGTAAGACCAAAACACCAGCAAAATGTAGAAATGCATATTTTCTTTTAAAACCCGAGTGAAATTAAGAACTGCAGAACTGATAGTGTACAGTAAGATATAAAACCAGAATTATGAGAAATTGGAGGGAATATTAAGAATAACGAAAAATTAGAGGAGGAAATTACTACATTGAAACATGAAAATGAAATAGCTAGACAAAAAATGAAAAAGAAAGGAGATTAAGGAACGAAAAATTAGATAAGGAAATATCTAAGTCGAAACAGGAAAATGAATTAGCTGGACGAAAAAACGATGAAATGTATGGAAAATATAGGATAGAAAGGGAACGATACATTGAAAAACTTTCAGAATCATGGAAACAGGATAGAGAAGCACGGATTAAAGAAGAGGGCAAGGAGAGTGAGTTCAATGCCACCTCTGAGAACACAAATTAATTTTTGTGAAAATGATAAAGGGAACAAACAAAATAAATAAATAATGATGGTAATGAAGTAGAAACAGTTATAGAATTAGAAAATGACACTAAAATAACTGGCAGCAGAAGAGAAAAGTACAGTGTTAGATCAAATAGTAATAAATAGTGACCAGCATGAAATGTCAGTAGGTGATGTAAGAATATCGGGGATTATTGTTGAAAGCACGGCATTTAAAAGTGTGCATGTATATAACATTATAAAATGCCAGAACAAAACACGTCAAAACTGAAATATCTTTCTGTAACATGTAGAGAGAGTAAACTAGTTAAGAGGGACCCGAGCGTGAATTTTCAAACGCAGGTAGCTAGTAGCAAACGTTTAAAAAGGGCAGACTTGTGTGAAAGGTGCCTAAGATATTTAAAGAAGCCTAAAACAGATATCTATTTGACCGATTTATGCAGGGGACAAAAAACCGAAATGTATTCACGTAGACTTTCACGGCCGGAGTTGATGAAGATTTTCGGGCTGTAGGCATCAAGATCATCATAAAAAAAACCGAAATATTTGCAACCCGTATTTTTGCAAATAACTTGGTTTATGAACGAGCTATCCGAGCAAAATACAACTTGCCAAATAAAGATGGCACATAATAACGCCGCAAGACAAAATACCAGCCGGAATTACGCTATAAGTACCTCGAAGTTATCACAAGCTTGCCGCGCGAAAATAATTGACAAAAGAATGGGTGTTATGAATAAACCTTATAGCATTCGAGACGCAAATGATATTTGCTCAATAAATGGACAAAAAACGCATAGACCAGTACGGAATCGAACCCATGACTTGTTGAACAAGGAAAAAATGGTTATAAATGTTATTTTAATAAGATGGGAATATTAAATAATTGTAAAGATAGGAAAGTAGGTGAAATAGTCAAACATATTCACAAAATAATTGAATAGATAAATGATTTAAATTGAAATAACAATTTTTATAATTATAAATAAACGAGAATGCCGACGTATCGTGTATTTCAAAGCAAATTAAAATGCATAGCGGGAAAAAAGGGGGCAGATCTACACAGACAAATCTAAGAATACATCAATGAACAAATGTTAATTTGACAAATGAAGTATTAATTCAGATATTTTTTATTTTAGACAAATGATGGTAGAAAATTCATGCATGCCATTCATGTGTTAATAATGATGATTTTACTAGAGATAGGAAGATTTTCAAATGGAACTGGGTGCGATTCTTATTTAATTTAATTTTGGGATTTAATTAGTAAGCAGGATGGACCTGTGTCATTAATAATCATGAATAACAATAAACGTGTCAACAATTATAATAGTTAGCACAAAGAGAAGAGGCTAATTATCCTTCATGAAATAATTGATATGAAATGAACTTTACTAATGAGAATGATTAATGTTTTAATACCTAAATATTTATTTTACTAACGCTCCTGAGATGCGTAACTTCTAAAAAAATCCATAACGTAATATTAGTTCGGATAAAGAACTATTTTATTGACGCTAAAGTTTATTGTGGTTTAATAATATTGGTATGAATTATACTTAACAAAAAATTACGCCCAGGGCATTATTAGTAATGAAGATATAAAGAAGCATAATCTAACTTATCGGCGATGAATTAATTATTTTAGTACGCTTTTCTTCTTCTTCTTCTTCCTCTACGCATGGAAGCTGGCAGCTTGTTGCGTGTTCATTCACTACAGGTCCGGGGTATGGTGACATCCTTCCATCGTAGTTGTGGTCTTCCTAATGGCCTTTTCTGCTGAGGTGTCCAGTCACGTACTTTCTTCACTAATCTACTGTTCTCCATTTTCTACCTATGTGATCGTTCCAATTTAATCTTATATCATTTATCCAAAGGTTTATAGGTTCAATTTATAGGTTCAATTCTCTAATAACAGAGCTGCGAATTTTCTCTCTCAGCGATTTTCCTACGATTTTCCTTAAAACTTTCATTTCGGTTGTTTCATTGTTTTGTTTTGTTTTTTTAGTTTCTCTTCGGCATTCACAACCATATGTAAGAACTGGTCTTATGACAGATTTGTAAATTCTTAATTTTGTATCTATTCTTAAATTTTTATTTTTCCAAACAGTATTGTTTAAACATCCCGATATTTTGTTTGCATTATTATTTTTAGTACGCGAATTTTATTATGTGTTGAATATACATACAGGGTTATATTATTGAGAAATCTGCAGGGATAAACACAGGAACCTTAACACGATTATTTTATTGTTTATACGTAAGCTGATGAAGACTTCGTATATTTTGATATGTTGTATACACGAATTTTGGGACAGTAGTATCCTCCACGACAACGAAGTTTATATTTTATGATTAATGAATACGGGAGAAGATTCGACGATTGTAACATTTGTTTTGACTCTGTATTTGGTAAATAACACCGAGAAACAAAAAATAAACTTTTTTTTTGTCTCAGAAAAAAAATGTGATTCTGATAGTATTTTGTCTCCTGAATTCAAATATGATATAGGTTCTTCTCCATCACGTAAGGTTTGCGAGAGACAGGAATTTATATTTCAAACACTTTAATATTTTCTACATTCGTAACTGGGTTGTAAGGGGTAGTGACGTGTGTATAACCTCTCCTACCCAATTCTCATCCTCACCTTCTCGTGGTACAACCTGTTTTCACAAACGAGGCTCTGAGGACCGAGTCACGGCGGTATAACCGTTCCATCAGGTACTGAGTAAATGCGGTATCCTAATGTCTGTCCAGAGACTAAAAGGTAGCAGCCCTACCACTGGACTACTTAGCGTCGGGCCAGTAACCTGTCCTAAGGAACTTCAAAACTACTTTCAAGTCTCAACACGAAAAAAGCCAGAAGGAATTGAAATATGACGACCCACAGCAAAGAAATATGGTTAAAAGAAAACGGCACAATGATATTGTAAGATATGCAACCTGGAATGTCCGAAGCATCCATGAAAAAGAAGAGGAACTAGACAGTATATTTAAAAATAGAAACATTGATATTGCAGTAACTACAGAGACTAAGAAGAAACTTAAAGGAACGAAAGAAACACAAAATTATGTACAAATATATAGCGGTGTCGACAGGAAAACCCATGGACAAGCTGGAGTAATGATTTGGATTAATAAAACCATAAGAAATAAAATTCAACACTACACTTACTGGAATGAAAGAATATTAGAGCTTCGACTGAAAATAAATAGAGGTAATTTGACAGTTCTTGGTGTATATGCACCAGAGGAAGGCCGTGAAGAAGACAATGAAGAATTTTATAAAATATTACAAGAAATTTATAGCAAAATTAATAGAAATGATTACATTCTCATAATAGGAGATTTAAATGCCAGAGTGGGCAATGCTCAAGTCAACAATAATATTGGAACATTTGGCGAACCAACCAGCAATAGGAATGGGACAAGATTAACAGATTTTGCTATCTACAATGAACTGAAAATAACGAATACCTTTTACAATCATAGAAACATACATAAATATACCTGGCATCGTCAGGACTCAAAATCAATCATTGATTATTTCATTGCAAATAATAAGATTTTTAAATTGTTTCTCGATGTCAGAGCCTACAGAGGATATGATATTGGTTCAGATCACTACCTAGTAGAAGCAAGAATAAGATTTCCACCAAGATGGTTAAAAAAGAAGAAACAACAACAGAGCATAGAACAAAAGTACAAGGTAAAATTATTTTATGATGACAGCATTAAATGGTTATATTCGAGAAGAATTCAGCAATATATGGCTACAACTCCAGAAAGTAATGATGTCGAAGAAGAATGGAAAAACATTAAAATGATAATTCAAAATGCAGCTAATGAAACTTTAGGAAAAGTAAATATACAACAAAGAAGAAATAGAACTCTAAAAATCTGGGATGATCAAATAAAACAATTGATTGAAGAAAAAAATGCAGCTTATAAAAAATATTTGAACACAAAGAAAGTAGAAAATGAAATAGAATTCAAACGCTGTAGAGCTATTGTTAAGAGGGAAATAAGAAAGAGACATAGGAAAACATGGTTAAATTTTGTTACACATTTAGAATCAGATTTGCATAAGCTCCAACCTAATGCCTTCAAAATATTAAAACATTTGAATAAAGATATTAAAGAATCTACCAAAATTAATTGCGGAGTAACAAAAGAAGATTTTTTCAATTATTATAAAAGTCTTTGGACTGACAATAGCTATGAAGATACAATTTTCCGAAATAATAATGAGACAGATTCCATAATATCATTGGAAGAATTGAACAATAGTTTAAAGAAATTAAAAAATGGGAAGGCAACTGGCACAGATGGCTTGAATTCTGAATTGTACAAATATGCAGGCAAACAGTTCCATGAAAGACTGTTGTCCTTCTTTAATAATGTATTCAAAAATGCAGATATACCACAAGAATGGAAGACAAGCATTGTTATACCCCTGTTCAAGAAAGGAGACAAGAGAAAAATGGACAACTATAGGGGAATCAGTTTGTTAAACACATGCTACAAAATTTATGCAGACATTTTAAATGGAAAATTGAAAAGTTTCAGTGAAAAATTCCTTATGGAATGTCAAAATGGATTTAGGAAAGGACGATCTTGTATTGATTCAGCATTTTCTGTTAAACTATTGCTTGAAAAAAGAAGAGAATTCAACTTAGAAACACATTTTGCTTTCATAGATTTTGAAAAAGCATTCGACACAGTCAAGAGATCAAAACTCTTAAATATATTGGAAGACAGAAATATACCAAATTTACTTCGGCAGAACATACAAAATATTTACAAAGACAACACCATAAAGATTAAATTAAATAACAGATTTTCTGAAGAAGGAATTATAAATCGTGGTGTGAGACAAGGCTGCCCCCTATCCCCAACACTCTTTGCAATTTATATCAATGAAGTAATATGTTGCTGGAACAAAACATATAAATTTGGAATAAGAATATCAGAAAATAGAAAATTAAACACCCTATTGTTTGCAGATGACCAAATAATAATAGCAAATTCCGAAGATAATCTACAGAAAGGTCTGTATGAACTTAACAAAATTACAGAAGAATATGGATTAAAGATATCTACAGAAAAAACAAAAATTATGGCATTTCAAGGTGTAGATCCTGTCAGAAGTAAAATTGTACTGGACAATAAAATTTTGGAGCAGGTGAATAATTTTACATATCTAGGATGCAATATCTCATATGAAGAAGAAAAGGATGTAAATGCAAAAATATCTAAATTTTTAAGAATTTTAGGGTTAATAAATTCTATCTTCAAGCCACAGTTAGTCCAAAAGCATTCAAGACTGAAAGTGTATAAAACACTGGCTCTTCCAACTCTTTTGTATGGTAGCGAAGTATGGACGTTGAAACAGAAGGATATACAGAGACTTAGATCTGCTGAAATGAGATATCTTCGGAGGACTGCAGGATACACACTACTAGATCACAAAAAAAATGAAGACATCTTAGAAGAATTACACATGGAATCTTTAGAAAACAAAATTTCTGATTATAAGTCAAGATGGATACAACATGTTCATCGAATGGAAGATCACAGAATACCCAAACTAATGTTAAGATATCAACCTGCAGGAAGAAGAAGACCAGGACGTCCACTCAAAAGACTTCTGGATGGTGTTTCTCTTGAGGCCGAAACAGGTCAACAAATGGCCTAAATTCGTGAATGTACTATGATGATGATGATGACATTTTGCGTGCTTAAATGATCCTGAGAGCTATGCCGGCGGTAGCATTGCTACCGATAGGGTTACCCATGCCGGACTGGTCGAAGGTGATAAGCCAGACGAAAAAAGTACCTTGGTCGAAAGAGATCTTTCACCGTAAAAATACAACCGTCAAAAAATGCAGACATGGGTTCAACGGGGGTAAAATTTTCCGGAGGTCAAATAGTCCCCCATTCGGCTCTCCGGGAGGGGTCTACTTCAGGGAACACATGCCTAAGGCTCAAACGCAGGGACATGTTTCTAGGAACGGCGGAATGTTAGGACTTTATACAATAGCGGGGCACTAGAGATATTAACGCGGGAATTAGATAAATCGCCCTTGGATATAGTCGCTCTATAGGAAGTTAGGTGGCCAGGAGAAGATAATCAGGAATCAGGAAGCTTTGCATTATACTACGGGGGTGCAGAAAGACGTGCATTTGGAACGGGTTTTTTAGTCAGATGGAGGATCCTGTCCGCTATCCCAGATATTAGTTTGTCAGTGATAATAAAAATAATAATAATAATAATAATAATAATAATAATAATAATAATAAACCCTGGCAGCGTTAAGGCCTTAAGGCCTTGTCTAACACTGAACCAGGTTAAAAAAATACAAAAAAAGTCTTACATCTAAATTACAATATGTTATGAATACAATACAATTAATATTTATGATGTATTTTGATTTACTCTAAATTTAACGAATTAAATATAATATGTACAAGATATATAGGCTAAAAAACGAGGAAAAGATTATTAATGGCATAGTATAAAATTAAATAAATAGAGAAAAATTAATTATTAGACAACAGGTAACTGTATAAGCGTGACTTAAAGGTGCCAAGTGTGCGGCAACCCCTGATATTTGAGGAAGGAGATTCCAGGAGCGGGCAGAGGGTACTGTGAAGAAGTAGAATAGGAGGAAGTGCTATGAAGAGGAATTGTTAGCAGACTGCTATCTTGTGACCTAGTGTTAATATTGTGGTAAGAGGATAACTTCTCAAATCTGGACGCCAGGTAAGTAGGAATGTAGGAATTCAGAAGCTTGAAAAGTGGTGAAAGAGAGTGCAATTTAGTTTGTCAGTAAGACGGAGCCAAGAGAGGTTATAAAGGTGTTCGGAAATATGGTCATAACGGCGGATATTGAAAATGAAAGGATCTAAAGGATAAACGACATGATTTTATAATCGTAAATGTACATGCTCCCACAGAAGATAGAGATGACAAGATCAAGGATGAGTTCTATGAAGAATTAGAATGCTTATTTTGATAGCCTTTCACGATATCATATGAAAATTGTCTTAGGAGATTTTAATGCAAAAGTGGGTCGGGAAGATATATTCAAACCAACAATAGGCAAATCAGTCTTCATGAAGATAGTAAAGACAATCAATCGGGTTAGATTAGTAACCTTTGCCACATCAAAGAATCTCATAGTTAAGAACACAACATTTCAGCATAAGGATATTCATAAATACACCTGGACGTCTCCAGATGGAGAAACTCGGAACCAGATAAATCATGTATTAGTGGACAAACACTGGCACAGTAGCATCTGCTGTTTGCTGTCGAAAAAGTAAAAACTATTAAGTCGTGATTAAGTCACGCAGTTCGCAGTAATTGCAACATTTCAACATGTTTCAGTTTACATATTTTACATAGTACATTATTTTTATGTTTTATTAAAATAAATAATCTCGAAAAAGTCTATGAAAATAAACTGAAGAAGGCATTTACAATATATCTCCGAAATTCATTAATTAACTTAGGGGGTTTACTCGAAACCCGAAATAAGAAATTGACTCTATCAACTGACACATTTGGTTCATCGCAATGTACAAAATTTAATCAACCCTCATCTTGCCAATTTATTCTTTAGATACGTCAGTTTAGAGTATTTAAACTTATAATAAAGTAATGCAAAAATAAATCGCTAGATAACTTATTACTTAAATTGATGTCAAATTACACAATCTGCAAATACAGTTAAACTTCTTTAATCCGGAACGTGAATAATGCGGAAACGTAAAACAATTTATTGGTATCGGCAAAATAATAGTAATTTTACGCGCCGTAGCTGAGCGGTTAAGGTAGGAAGCCTTGGCGCAGAGCTACGGGACTTGCGCTGGTTCGAGTCTCCATGGGGGAAGAAATTTTCTCATGGTATTTCGGCCAGTATGGGACCGGTGCCCACCCAGCATCGTGAGGAAATTGGGTAGCTACAATAAGTAGCGGCTCCAGGTTGAGGAACCAGCTATAACGGCTGGGGGACTTGACATGCTAACCACATGTCACCCCTACACTGGCTGTTGATCATCTACCTCTGTGATTGACATATGTGGATGTGAAGGGCCAGCAGCCGGCTGGTAAAAGGGCAACCGCTGAAAAAGTGGAAAGACCCTCAATCGGAACATGTATTTATTTTGTATAAAACGGAATCTGTCCAACGCGAAAACGGAAATATATTTCTACACAACTCATGAAAAAAAAATGTTTACAAGGCGGAAGGATAGAGAGAAAAATAAATTAGTTTCCACTTCATTGAATTCTCGTTAGACGAATTAACAATAAGTGATGGTTTCTGCCGCCGGGAGAAGTAGAGTTTCCACCTTATCTGGAATTTTCTTTCGGCCTCACTGCACACCCGTTTTGCGAAATACAGGTTCGTTTAACAAACGAGCCTTTAAAGCCAAATTGGTGTAACTCCATTAAACATCGATTTGTGGACTTTTAGTGGAATAGTAGTTTAAAATTTCTAGAATACTACCAAACAATAATTTACCCATCCCATGTGTTCAAAATTGATTGTTTTAGCTCATGTATGTTATTTTTTTGCCATTATCCCCACTTTATAAGTAATTTATAAGCACTTAATTAACTTACACACTTTGGCTTTACAGACATAGAGGGTATATTTCAAGAATGAACTTGCATAATGAACAAAAATAATATTTTTATTTTATTTAAAAGGTCAACCGTTGTGGTCTCGAGGTAGTATACTGCCTTTTCACGCAGCAGGCCCGGGTTCGATCCCTGGTTGAGACAAGTTTCCTGAGTGATGTTTTTTTTGGGGGTTTTCCTCACCAGTAAGACAAACGTTAGGAAAACTTAATGCCCAAACGGTACCCGAACATCATGTGGCCATCATTATCATCATTAAGATATTCATTAAGTTTAGGATTAATACCTGTCTTGGCGCATCATTACCATCATCATCATCATCACCTATCATACATCATCGGCGAGCGTAATTCCGTCTTCCAGGAGTCCCAACCTCAGAAGTGAGTTACAATTACGCCATGCCAGGAGATAATACCAGGATGTCGAAAATGACAATGCGGTGGCATTGAAAAAAAAATTAAAAGAGGTATATTACGTCAAAATATGATATAAATCAAAGTAATCTAGTTTGATATCAGCCACAATATTTTCTGCTATTCAACATCCCTAGTATCATCAGCAAGCTGTGGTCCATTGTCCTCAACAGAGTTAGAAGTTTGAAGGTTTATATTAGTATGCATGATGGATAAGGGGAATGTAGGCCAACATGTCCTGCATATATATTTTTTTCTCCTGTCAGGCCTTGGTCTTTTGTAGAGGTGAGATAAAGGTAGGCTACATTTGCCAGTGATAACGACCATCTTTGTCTTCCTGGTGGTTTAATGTTCAGCTTGAAGCTCATCAGACATGTTCTCCTCGTAAAAGATTATAAATGGATCAGATTTCTGATACCTAATCCAGTGCATCCTTAGGCATGAAACTGGATGGTTTTCTTCAAGATTTCTTTTAGTAATGGCTCTTTAAATATTTGCTTAACTAAAAACTCTTCGCCAGACATCACAGAATGATGGAGAGGATTATTTCTTCCTTGATTTCTTGATAACTCCGAAATAAGTCAGAAGGGCAAATATCTATTGAGTCTTACTGTACAATTCAATTGAGCCAATGTTTTAGTCGTTCGAAAGATTGGAATGACCACTGATTATAAACTTTTTGATCAATGGTTTGAAAGTTGTCTTCATTCAAAACTAGGTTCAATAAATGTAATGCCATTTTCCAGTTCCGGTTTTGTCTGTGCATGTACCGCTTTATAATACAATGCGTTTTACTGTTGGTGCTCTACATTTTGTGTGTTTGTGGAATATACGTACAATTAGTAGCAAGTCGCTTTCATGACACTAGAGCAAAAACAGTAACTGGAGTTACACCATTTTGGCTATCAACAAATAGATAGCACTGCTGACAGCATAAACTTGTGATGTCATTTGTGGAACAGTTTGGGGATATAGGAGTTACACCACTATTCCTGCAGGTGGTTTTGCATATCCAGAATTAATTTCTAGCATTAATGCAGATTTTTAAAAAGTGGAGTTACACCACTTTGACTTTGAAAGGCTCAAATATTTGGCGTGTGACAAGTCTCTTACAAATAACCAGTGCACTGTAAAATCTTAAATTAGTTTAAAATCTGAGACTGATTTGTACGTTTCTTTCACAGGTAGTGTTCTAAATTTACGGAATGAAGATGGCTGAATCGTATGTATCATTGTCATTAAACGAAAAAGTGAAAGTGATTGAAGATAAAGAAAAACAAACTCTCAGTTCGTGAAATAATGACTAAATTCAAATGCGGAAAAACCCAAGTTTATGAGATTTTAAAGCAGAAAGAAAAAATAATGAATGAATGGACGCAAGGAAATGGTCAAATGAAGAGGGGGAAAAAAAAGAGTCAATGAGGTGTGGGAGTGGTTTACAAGTCCACGATTAAAAAAAATCTCCAAATTTCCGGACCGATGTTCCAAAGTCAAGCTCTTGGAATCTTCAGGTTGGTTGTGGACAGTTTTAAAAATCGACACAATGTAATGTGGAATTAAATTTGCGGGGAATCAAAGTGTGTGAACGAAAGTATAATTAGAGAGAGGAAATCGAAACTGCGTACTTTGATTTCAGTATACGCGCCTAAGAAAGATTTTTAACGCTGACGTAACGGGACTGTTTTTTCGCGCGTTAACGTCGAGGTAGCTCGTACGTATTATAATTCACTTTCCAACGGCAGCGGAACTACAATTAATCCAAGGTACATATACGGTGCTCTATAATCTAATATTGATTTTTTCGTTCTTTTATAATGTGGAATGTTGTCTCCATCCATCCATAGTAATTCTGCCAGAAGGCAGATCTTTCACTGCAATCATAGAATTTTCATGCTACGCTTGCAGCTTTACTAGGGAATTATAGGTGTGGTAGCTTCCCTTTCCACACCGGTGAAGGATGATGATGATGATGATGATGACCATATGATTTCGAGGACTGTTTGGGCCTTAAAGGTTTCCTGACATTTGTCTTACAGGCGAGGAAAAACCCCGATAAAAACTTCACCCAGAAAAACTGCCCCGACCAGGGATCGAACCCGGGCCCGCTGCGTGACAAGGCAGCACGCTACCTCGAGACCACAGCGGTGGACAAATGTTGTTTCTTCTTTTTCTTCTTCGGCTTTCCCCCACTTATAGGTTTGCCGTCTGCAGTTTCCAATTATCTCTATCATTCCAATCTCCCTCTTCCAAATTCCTATCATCAATTATTGTTCTGACGTAGGTTTTTTATTTCCATATTGGTCTGCCACGTTTACTTCTTCCAGGGGGTGACAATTGGTACATTTTTTTGGCCATCTTACATTTTCCATTCTTTGTACATGGCCATACCATATAAGCGTTTGATTTTCAATCCTCTTAACAACAGATGTGGTGACATTCATTTCTCTCCAAAGGAATTCATTTCTTATTTTATCCTGTCTTGTTTTTTGGAGGCTTCTTCTAAAATAATCAAATTCAACTGTTCTAATTTTATTCTTTTGTAATTCCGTCAAAGACCAAGTTTCGCTCCATATGACAAAATATTCTGTATTATGCTCTTATAAATTTTCATTTTAGTTTTCTTTGTAATATTTTTGTTCCATATTACTCCATATAATGTCTTAGTTGCATTTTTTGCCATTGCAATTTTAGTCTGTACATCTCTCTTTCACAGGTACCTAAACTTGTAATTATTGACCCAAGATATTTAAAAAAATTCACTTTTTTTTTATTTTCCCTGTTTCAAGTATGAGGTCATCCACATCCTTTCCCAAACACATATATTCTGTTTTCTGTAAATTTATATTCAGTCCCCATTTTTTATATTCTTCCATTAATTTATTTATCATATATTTCATATCATCTTCATCCCCTGCAAAAATTATTTGATCATCTGCAATGCAGTACATTTCTTCCTATAGGAATACCCATTTCAGAACATTTTTTATACCATAAGTTAAGAGCCTGGTCTAAATAAATATTAAAAATAATTGGTGACAAACTGCATCCCTGCTTAACGCCTTTATTCACTGCGAATTCCTCTGTTAAATTATTCTGTATTTTTACTTTAGCTTTTGTATTACTATAGATCCTCCTAATAATATTAATCCATTTATCACAGATATTCATATTTCTCATTGCCATCCATAACAATTGTCGAGGTACACTATCATATGCCATCTCTAAATCAATAAAGGTCATATGTAGTTCTTTATTTTTTGCTAGGATTTTCTCTTGTAATTGTCTAATACAGAAAATATTATCAATACATGATCTTCCACTCCGGAATCCACATTGTTCTTCTCTTAAGTTATCTTTCATCTTCTTAAGTTTAAAATTTATAATTTTACTAAAAATCCTAGCTGTTGAGGGTAAAACGCTTATACCTGTTAAAAATATTACTAATATCTCCTCCATGTTTTAGGAGTTCCGTCTGAATATTTCCTGGTCCTGGTGCTCTCCCATTTCTTGCTTCTTTTAAAGCTCTTGTTACTTTATCTTCTGTTATCTCTGGAGTGTCAAATTTATATTCTACATCCGTATCTTGAAGTTGAAACTCATTTCTATTTTCTTGAAGTAAACCTTTATAATGTTGCATCCATTCTGATGGTCTCATCAACTGAATATTTATCTTCTTTCTTTCTGATTCCTGATATTTTGTAATGTTTTCCAAGTTTCTTTGGATCTAGCATATCCAACCGAATGATCTATATTCGAGCATATATTATCCCAGTACTCAATTTTGTTCTTCTCACTTCCACCTTTGTTTTATGTTTTAAAGTGATAAATTCATTTCGAGATGTCGTTGAATGATATGATAACCATTTCATCCGTGCTTTCTTTTTTTCTTCTATTACATTTTTAATATCGGGATTAAACCATTCATTATTTCTTTTTACTTCTAGATTTTCTGTCCCAAGGGCTTCTAAAGCTGCTGAATGTATACTTTCCTTTACATTTCCACTGCATATTTATTTAAATTTAGTTTTTGTTTTAATCTTGATTGAAAAAGATATTTTATACGCTAATCATAGAGTAAACTTACTTTATATCTTTGTTTATTCAAAGGGGTTGTATTTATTCTGTCTTCCGTTACTTCAATATTTTGTTTTTCCTACTTGTTAATATGAATTTTCCCAAAAGCATATAATGATCACTTCCGCAATCTGGTTTTCTATACACTCTAACATCTTTCACTATCATATCATGTTTTTGTTTCACAATTATATAATCAATTATTGATTTGAGACTTTTTGTTGGCTGTTCCCATGTGTATTTATGTATTTCCCGATGTTGGAAGAAACTATTCATTATCATCTAGCCATGTTGTTTACATAAACTTATCAATCTATCTCCATTGTCATTTTCCACTTTTTCCCCAAATGGTCCAATCACTTCATCTTTTATTCTACTTGCTACTCGTCTATTACATTCTCCTGTTATTATTAATTCTTGAGGTTTTTTTATTTTGTCCAAAATTTCTGACAGTTTGTCAAAAAATTCATTTTTCTCTATGGTTGTTGCATCCTCATTTATGGCATATACTCCTATTATTATAAGCTCTATCCCAAAAAGTTTGAGATTTAACTTAATAATTCTTTCATCAATTTCTTCTCAAGACACTATATTTTTTTACCAACTTATTTTTTATCAAATGGATATACCTCTTTTTGCTCTAAGAGTTTTTGGTACTCCACTGCAGATATGTGTATAATTTCCTAATTTTTCCTGTCCTTTTCCTTTCTTTTTTGTTTCTGAGAGCACAATGATATGTGCATTCATTGCTGTATTACTTCTTGTTCTTTATTGTTCAAACCTTGAACATTCCATGTGCCAATATCAAAGGTCCGTTTTCGTAGCTTAAGTCTGTCATATTTAAATCCATCCGGCTGACATATTTTACTGAAGTACGTAGCGATATACTTTTTTCCAGGGCCAGGTTGCCAGCCTGACGCCCAACCCCCAGACACGGAGGACCTGGGTTTTGTTTTTAGGGTTTGCTCCCTTAGCCGACAGGTCTCAGTTTTAAGGCGCTGAGAACTCGCCTTTCGTCGCATCCTGTTAGCTACAGTCTATTAAAACTGCAGTCAGGGAGCACGACGAGAACGTAGGATTAGGACTTGCTGGCAGAGCTGCTAAGAAAGGCATTACTCGAGATTTATTAAGGTATACATAGTCGGCATCTGTACCCTTCTCGAGGTCGTACCATCCATTTACTCCCCCGAATGTTGTCTAGTATGGAAAAAAAAAAAATGATCCCATGCGATTCCGCTTTGAACAAGTTTTACTTTATATAAAAATATACATTTATTCATAATTTGTTATTACAGCAGTCCGACTCTTTTAAATAAGCTGACATCAGAAATTGAATTTCTTGAATTTAACATAATAATACATTTTTCACAAACTAGCAAAATGGAATAATCAATATGACTGGCACTTCCCGTGCGTCACACTTTGTTATCATTAAATTATATTTAAACAGCAAATGATGTATCGGCCAAAACTACTATCAGTTGTAGATGAAATATGTCTCCGCAATACAGTAGTTAATAATTAACAGATATATTTTTTATTTCAAGGCTAACAGTGTTTTGACAGTAAACTAGTTTATAGTTTAATTTCCTTTAAAATATGAATAAGAAGTTATTAAATGAAAACATCATTTTCAAGTAATTCCTACAGAAACTTCCTTATATATATCCTAATAGTAGTCAAAAATGAGGACAAATATGTACTCATTGAAATGTCATATGAATCGTATTTTCATAATGTATTTACATCCCTATTTCACGCAAAAAATTAACTGAAAACACATAAATATTCCAGTTATTTCATGTACATGTTCTCTAAGAGAGGAGATAATATTGACAATACAAAAATTTAGGACCAAAGAGAGAAGAACAGGCAGTTAAGTGGAGAAGACTGCATAATTCTGAGCTACAATATTTTTTTGGAAAACCATATGTATTAAAATCATCAAGTCTTGCATACTGCGATAGCCAGGACACATGGAACGAATAAAGAATGAAAGATGGCATGGAAAATCCATGTAGCAAAACCAGGAGAAAGTGCTCAGTATAAAGCACTAATGATGTGAGAGAATAACTTTAGCCAAGGTTTCAAGGTCAATTATTCATGGGATGATGTGAAAGCATTAGCTCAGGATAGGGATTTATGGACAGCATAACCATCAAACAATGGGTTTGATAGTGCCGGTGAGTCCGTTAGTTAAAGAAGGTAGGAAGTAAACAAATAAATTCCGTTAGATAGGAATTCCGTGAACTGCATAAACAAGCCAAATTCCTCAGCAAGTCGATTTTTCAAGTTTATGGAATGTATATTTTTTATTTTGTTAATTAAATCTATGTATGTATGCCGTTACTCTAGTCGGCCGCGGTGGATTAGTGGTTATGCTTCTTACATCTGGTCCCAAGGGTCGCGGTTTCAAACCCGGCCGCGGTCTATGGATTTTTTAAAATGGAAAAATACAAGGAACAATTCCTCCGGGAGGGACTTTAAGCCGTGGATTCCGAGTCTGAAGATTTTTCAGGCTCGTAAATGATCCTTAAGCCTGAACAAAGAGGCCTCTAAGCAAAAATGTACCGATGTCAAACATCCTAGTAATACCTTAGCTGCCTGCTAGATGTCTAATTGAGAATGTGTATTTACCGCATGCCACTCATGACATCTTGGGGCAAATAAGGTAACAAAACATTAACAAATATTAAGTTTCATTGCGAAAAATAAAAAAAAATCCTGCTGTTAGAGTGATTTTTTTTTAAATTTTCACTTCAGGTAAAAAAAGTTAAAGTGATCCCACTACAGACCATAGGAGACCCTTGGGGTAGTAGGAGGTTAAGGCTCCCACTGTTTACCCTTGGGGCAGTAGGAGGTTAAGGCTCCCACTTTTTCTAGACAATCGGTACTTGATGTCAGCAGGGTTGTCAGCCCCGTCACGGTTGCCTTTACCCCCAGAACAAGCGTCTGGTACTCATTTCCGTTAGAGGCTGAGTCAACCCCAAGGCCATGGTGCCACCAGAAGGTTTGGGTCAGTTTAAAAAACCTCGACCTTCTGGTTTGTATCGCACTGCCTTAACCACTACGCTACGGCGTGCCCCTCTCACTTCAGGTAAAGATAAATTATACAATAGACAATCCTAACATGTAAAACGAATACAAGGTTAATAAAAACGCACTAACGAATCGTTGGTGATAACAGTAGTATATAAGGATGTGAACTTACTTCTGTGGTTGTATTTTGTGATTCTCTTTCAATAAGTAAATAACGAAGCGAAAGGTATGTTTTTTATTCAATGACTGTAAATATTTCGTATTCAATTTTATGAAATAGTACTGCTATATAAGAATACAGAATTTATACAGGCAGTTTCTTTTCTTGTGTGATACTCTTCACTTTAGTAAATAACCAATTGAAAATACGTTACTGTGATCCAAGATTCGAATCCTGGCGTTTCCGGAGGTATATTGGTTGACGGCCACACCGGGATTTTTCGGAGTTTTTCTCGGGGATTTCCCATTTTTCGAATTTCCCTCCCCCATCAAGTAATTTCATTTTCATTTATTCATTAAATATCACTCTTCACTTCATATCGTGTTGGGTAAAAACGCTGCAGTCTGGTTTAGCAAATCACAGGTGTTTAAAATACGTGATACATTGACCTAATGGGCTGCACGTTCATGTTCTTCATGAATCCGAACCTGTGTGTCAACGTAGGACAGAATAGGGCAAATGGAGGGTTCTAGTCTCTGCTCGAGGTCCTGGGTCCAGCTCAAATATAAAATGACGGTATGAACCATGTGTGAATGATGAATGTTTGTTGAAGCCAGGAACACAGTAACAGACTGCATAACACCGCAGTGTAGGTTTCATTCCATTCATCCCATATATGATAAAGAGTGTAGGATGATTCAGGTCGCAAAGCTGGGGCAGTTGACAATCCAGTAAAATAAAATGGAACGAATTACGTTTTTTTAAAATTAAAATTGGTTGAAAAGATAATTAGTTACAATTAAAATCGGTAAAAATAATACAATACAAAAATGAAGAACAAGCCTCGAACTCTCAACTTGCGGCCTTTAACCGCCATGCCGAAGAAGGTGTCCTCAACACCACAGTTCATAATCTACTTCAACTGTGCGTCTACAACTACATGCATTCTGTAAGAGTGGCGTAATCCCGAAGTGGGATTTAAAATACATTACCGGTACCTCTTAAATAATGTGGCCATTTTCATTTTTGGTAGCTGCACATTTGAGGAATGGTGGGTCAAAATAAAAAAATCTTTCGAAGTGGGACAAAAAATGCATTACCTGTTAAAGAGTGTCACTATTTTCATTTTTGGCAGCTGCACATTTGAGGAATGGAAAACAGCAATAGTGAAGAATATATTTAAAAGAGGAGACCGGAGAAATTGCGAGAATTACAGAGGGATTACCTTAATGAATACAGAAGTAATAATAAATGAAACTCAAAGTGGATTCAGAAAGGGAAGGCCATGTATAGACAATGCCTTTACACTGGAACAACTCATAGAAAAGAGAAGAGAACATAACTTAGAAACTCACATAGGATTTATAGATTTGGATAAGGCCTTCGATCGAGTAAACAGATAAAAATTATGGGAAATATTACGAATGAAAGGATACCCGCTGTGCCTTGTTGAAACAATGAAGAAGTTATATGAAGACACAAATATAATTATAGATACCGGATTCAAAAGAACAGATACAATCAAAACAAATACTGGATTACGACAAGGATGTAGTTTATCACCCACTTTATTATATATATATATAGACGATATTTTAAATAAATGGAAAGTTTTAGTGAGTCCAGGAATAAGAATGGATAATAAAGTGTCCATAAATAATCTTTTATATGCTGACAATGTAATCATAATAACGAAAAATGAAGACGACTTACAGAAATCTATACATGCATTAAATGAAAAATGTAAATTATATGATCTAAAGATTTCTGTAAGGAAAACGAAGACCATGGCTTTTAGAGGAAGAGATCCAGTGAGATCCAAAATTATTTTAGAAAATCAAAGTATAAAACAGGTGTCTGGTTTCAAATATTTGGACTGTGATGTTGGCTACAATGTGGAAAGAGATATTGACTCCAAAATAAATAAATTTCAGACGGTGTGTGGAACGATAAAGAGAACATTCAAAAATAAAATTAGAGAAGAAACAAAGATAAAAATGTATAATGTTATGGCGGTTCCCACAATATTGTATGGATGTGAAACTTGGGCTCCAATGAAAAAACAGAAGGATAGAATACAGACGGCGGAGATGAGGTTCCTAAGACAAGTTAAAAGATGTACAAGACTTGATAGAATAAGAAATGAGGATATAAGAGAAGAATTGAAAGTACAGCCTTTATTGGATAAGGTCACGAATTACAGACAGAAATGGATTGATCATATGGATAGAATGAGTAAGGAGAGATATCCATTGTTAGCAAGAAATTATCAAGCAAGAGGAAGACGTGATGTTGGAAGACCTAGAAGACGTTGGGCTGATGCATTATGAAGTCGGAACATGCAATTGCCTAATCCCTGGAGTGATGATGATGATGGGTCAAAATAAAAAATTCCTCCGAAGTGGGACTTAAAATGTATTACCTATTAAAGAGTGTGGCTATTTTCATTTTTGGCAGCTGCATATTTGAAGAATGGTTGGTCAAAATAAAATAAAAGATCCTCCGAATTTGGACTTAAAATGTATTACCTGTTAAAGAGTGTAGTTATTTTCATTTTTGGCAGCTGCTCATTTGAGGAATGGTGGATCAAAATAAAAAAATCCTCCGAAGTGAAACTTAAAATATATTACCTGTTATAGAATGTGACCATTTTCATTTTTGGCAGTTGAACATTTGAGGAATGGTGGGTCAAAAAAAAAAAAAAAAAACCACAGAACATTTTATCATCGTCAACATTTCACAATTTAACCATTTAATGCTCGTTTCATAAATTGTCTCATACATTTCAATAGAAGAGATGGTGCCATATCTATTTCCCACTACATATAATAATTTATATACTTTCTGGCCTATAATATAAAATATGTTTTGACATTCTATCTGCTTTCATTCTCTCTTGTAAGATCCCTCAAATTGTTACTATGTATTCTGTTCATAATTTTACAGATATGTATTTCGTTCTTGATATATTCATTTTTCCATTTATCCAAACATTTAAAAATCCACGTATAGGAAATGGAAAAAGTTAATCCATCGAAAGTCGCTATTCAGCCCTAGTAAATGTCTCATGTTTCCGCCCGCTATGCAGCTTCAATAGGAGCAATGCTTTAGAGATAGGCCATAGCCAGTATATATCTTCATGTCTGTTTCTAACATAATGCAGAATTTTGAGTTCTGTTCAAATGCCATTTTTTCCTACCAATCGAGAACCAGCGACATATCTTAAAATACTAATTTCGCTGTTCACGCATCTCCTTTCACCCCTCTTTACAACACCCAGTTTTCACTGTCATAAATCCATCACTTAATAAAATTTTAATAGAATCTCATTATGTACTTCATTTACCAGCGACAGATATATAGACCCCCAGAAAGTGTGAATTATTTTTAACATATTTTGATTAATTAGTTCGTTCATCAGGAACATTTCCATGATGATACAGGTTTCCTTAAATATGATACATCCGCTTTTTCGAGTTCTACCGACCTAAGCTTAATCTCAATTCAAAAGCCTTCTCCCACATATCTCTTTTCATATCCTCTTTCAATGGAGGCAGTTTTTTTCTTGTTTTTTTTTTCGCGGTTTGCAATATAAAAGTACTGTATTTGATTCAATTATTCTATAAAATAGGGCCCTACTTATTAATTGTAATCCATGCTATTTATTTTCTAAATCCCTTCATTAAATTATAGCAAATTAAAATTTCAACATAACTGTTAAAGATTTAAATAATGTGTTATATTTCATTACAGGTTCTACGCATCTATATAATGAATATCAGAGTTCAGATTATAATATTAACGTTAATGGACCAGTCCATTGTTTTCGGAGCAAGAATTCTCGGAATATTCCCAATGCCAGTCTTTAGTCATGATATATACTACCGGGCATTAATGACAGAACTGCACTCTCGAGGACATGAAATAGTGCTCATCACTGCACATCCAATGTACAACATAAGTTTGATAAATTACACAGAAATCGATATAAGTAACATGATTCCAATATGGAAAAACGAAGTTAAATATAATAAATGTAAACATGAAGACGATTCATTTACCAGTGTAATGAATGCTCTTGGAGTAGCTTGTACAGAAATATGCAAGAGGTTGTTTGATATGCAAGAACTAAAACTTTTGGATCCAGGAAATGTATTAAATGGAACATTCGATTTGGTTATGACTGGATGGCACATGCATCCATGTACTTATGGATATGCCTACCATTTTTCAGCTCCATTGATAGGAATATCTTCACTTGGATTAATTTATGAAAGTCACAGGTCAATTGGAAATCCGACGCATCCTATCTACTCTATGGAAATGTTTCAAAACCGTATTTAAAGCAGCCTACATTTTGGGGAAAAACTTGAAAGACTAGAATATTATATTTGGAATATATGGTGGTGGCATTCAGTTATAGTCCCTCAACAGGATAAGATAGCTAGACAGTATTTTGGTAAAAATATGCCTTATCTGGAAGATCTAAAAAAATAACGTTAGTTTAGTTTTCACTGCAGTCCAAACAAATTACTACGCAGGCCGTACCTAAAGTTCGAGCTCTTGTGGAATTAGGACCTCTCCACATAAAGGAAAGCAAGCCCTTACCCAAGGTAAGTTTAAGTATTTATTACATCGCAAATTTATGTACAGATTTCCCATAAATTGGGTTACCAGTAAATTTATCTCAGATGTCTCTTTCAGAAATAGACGATTAAAATTTGAATAATTTCAGCATGTTCATAACTCCCAGAAATCTATAACTGATTCAGTTTTATTTGTTTTTCTTTACAGGATTTACAAGTATATTTAGATAGAGCTGAGTTTGGTGCCATTTACTTCAGTTTGGGTACTAATGTTCGAAGTGATAAAATGTCTGAAGAAAAGATAACAATGTTTCTAGAGGTTTTCGCACAGCTAAAAGATTTCAGAATAATCTGGAAATGGGATGGAGATGAAAAACCGGAATTGCCTCCAAACGTCAAAATTGGAAAGTGGTTCCCTCAGTCTGATATTTTAGGTAAAGTAGTTAAAATATATTTATCGTTCATTAAACGATCCTCAAATTTCTGCCGACGAAAATTACACACCGATTTCTACCTATAGATGTTGGACGATACTTATGATCTGTTTCGTTATTTTTAATTTAATTTCTTTTTCTGCGCAATTCTCATTCATTTGTGTTCATATAGTGGATTCTTTACTCCGCTTTTTGCATTCAATTGATGTGTCAAGACATGTTCAAACCTGTCGAATGACTTTAGCTTGTTGCGTGTTAATTTAATTCTCAGTTGTCCAAACTGTCTTCCTCAACTATTATCTTTTTATTAAATATTATAATTGGTTTCGGACACTTTGACTGAATGAATGTACACTCAAGATGGCAAATCACTTTGAAATCAATATTTTGAAAGTTTTGGAACAATCCATCCTTTCCTTTTGCACCGAACCACGCTGTGCTACCATTTATTTGCACCCTCTCGCGTGCAACAGCATTAATTGCACCCTGCGTTCTGCTAACAATATTGCAACCACTCGCGTGTTCGTGCGGGATCGTACCAATCTTGTTTATAATTACCTTGAGTTTGAAAATATAGAATGCTTAAATCAACATACCTTTTTCCGGGCCCATGGAAGACAAAGATTAATTCACCTTTCCTTAATAAATTGTTAAACATATAGTACTGTAAGCTACACAGTGTTACAATCGTGGAAGTTTTAAGGAAAGAGGAGATTAAATTCGCTTGAGAAAGCTTTGGAACTTTATATCAATATCTGACATGACTAGCTACTCAATCAAGAAACAGAAGTTAACTAAAATAGCTTATCTTTAATAAGAGTAAACAAGTCAGATATAATAAAATACGAATAACAAAATATAGTTTTCTGGAGATTGAAAAATAAGTTAAGAAAGAAATAATAACCTTATTTGTCATATAAACGAAAGTCGATAATAATAATAATAATAATAATAATAATAATAATAATAATAATAATAATAATAAACATACGTACACACTTCCACTCACACCAGTCCCGCCAAGGGCTAGGGTCACGGTCCTTGTGGCCCTACCCTGGCCTAAGGGACCGATTAATCAAACAGCTCCTTCGAGCTATATCGACTTGTCTCGCCGAAACCCAAATAGATGATGACTCTGATGTTCATGTGCACCGCTTATTTGAGGACTACACTAGCAAGGGGGGTATGCGCGGTAGCACGTGGCGCATAAAGGACAAAGGGGGAGGGTAGGTAGGAGAGAGGACAACGAGGATGGGAATTTGGCATTGTTCACTATGGTCACGGAAGAATGAAGACACGATGACGTAGTAGTTGCGCAGTATTACGTAATCTTACGTACCGAAAACGTGATTTCGGTACACTTTGTTTGGAAGGATGATATATTTACAAGGTTAATCACCACGTTTCATTAGAGGTACAAGCATCACACACGATGGAGGTGTGTTGGATCCTCGTCCGTCATAATGACGTGAAATATAAATTACTTCTAAATTAAATATTTCTATTTTAGTGCATCGATAATAAATTATACAGTATTAAATACCAGTTACTTGATTTAATAGTTTAGTTATGTGTTTTAGTAATAGGCCTACATGTACGGGTGATCTGATAATTATCATATGCAATGCCACTAGTGATTTCCAATTTATCTAGAGGATTTGGAAATCAAGATTGGCATTTTTTAGGACTATTTAACAAATAAAATTAAGCTGTTTACTCACAAGTCATTATTTAAATGCAGTTGTTTTAAAATATTTTATATTTTATGTAGACGGCGATGTTTAAAAACAAATTAGAAATGTTTTGGTTATATTTCATTTTATAACTGTAGGCTTTCACGGCCGGCGTCTTGATCCCTATAGGTTCGTCTTCCGGGCATATAGGGCCGTGGTCCAGTCGTTCTTCTACTCGACGTTTCGTCTACTGCTGCGGTAGACATCTTCAGTCTGCAAGCCGACTGTTGAGGAGTTCACAGAGAGCCACGCAGTATCTCCTGAAGATGTCTACCGCAGCAGTAAACGAAACGTCGAGTAGAAGAACGACTGGACCACGGCCTATATGCCCGGAAGACGAACCTAATAGGGATATATTTCATTTGTTCATCACTGCAACTTGATCATACTACTTATTGCCAACAGGATCGCAATATTGTAAGAATGCACCCTAGTGGAGATAAACTGAAACATGGAGGAGCTTTATTTATTTTGGTAATCAAAATTCTATAATTATCGAGGTAAAACGTGACTGTGATTGGTTGTAAAACAAAATTCATCGAAACGTGATTGGTCATTGACACCCATTTGGAGCATGAGTTAGTCTTGAGTATTATTATTACGTATTGACCCAATACGTTTTACTTGATTTAGCAAGATTAACATTCAGATATATCCAGATCCCTATAAATATCATCATCATCATCATCTGAATTCATGGATTAGGTCTATTGACCCGTTCCGACTTCAGCCCATCTCTTTCTACGTCTGCCCACATCTCGGGTACCTTTAGGTTTGTATTTTGTTATTTGTTTTGGATATCTATCTTCATTCATTCTGTCTATGTGTTGCTTTCAGTTTTGTCTATATGTATCTATTTTATCAGTTATTGCAAATATTTCAAGTTCCTGTCTTATTTCTGTGTTTTTGATTCTGTCTCCTTAGTGCACCCTTTAACAGATCTCAAAAATTTCATTTCTGCCGCCGTTATCCTACTTAGATCTTGTTTTTTTATGTATCCAGGCTTCTGAACCATAGAGCAGTACCGGTACTGCCAACGTTTTGTAAAGTTTCAATTGGGTCTCTCTTGTTTTGTTATTTAGTGATCGTTTTATCGTACCGCATATTCCCTGGAATTTTGCTATTTTATTATTTATATCATTATCGTAATTAACTGAAATGTCTCATCCTAGATAATTGAGATGGTTCACCTGTTCTATGATTTTGTTACCTATTACTATTTTGATCTGATTTGATTTTTCCTTGGATACCATTACCTTAGTTTTTTCTATGGATATTTTGAGATTATATGTTCACATATATTATGTAGTTTAAAAAATGTTCCTTTGAATTTCGTCTTCCGTATTTGCTATTATTACCTGGTCATCAGCGTATAATAATGTTTTCAAGTAGTGTGTTTTATCTAATTTTATTCCTTTATTTGTTTCTTCTTCGTTCCATTTTTCTGATTATATACATTGATGTATAGGTTAAATAAAACTGGAGAGATACTGCATCCTTTGTGTAACTCCTTGATTAGTATGAATTTTATTTTTACTTACTTCATTTCTAGTTTTTATAACAAAATTTTGTGTCCAGTTACAAACTCTTTATAGCTGCTAATTAAGTGTTCGGAATTCCTTTTTCTTTTAAAATTGTCCAAAGTTTTCCTCTATCTACTTTATCAATGGCTTGACGAAATCAATAAAAGCTATGTGTGTTTCCTTGTTATATTTTCTTCTTTTGTTTATAAATTCTTTTATCGTAAATATATTATCCATACATGAACGCCCTAGTCTGAATCAACTTTGTTCTTCTGTTAACATTACCTCTGCTATTTGTTTTAATCTAAATTTTAAGATTCTTGAGTATATTTTATAGCCTGCAGTTAAAATGCTTATCCTCTGTAGTTGTTGCAGTCGTTACGTTCTCCTTTCTTAAAAATAGATTGTACTATTGCTGTTGTCCAGGTTTCTGGTATTGTTTGCTTGTTTCCACATAAATTTAAAAATGTAATAATCTCAGTTTAAAAAAAAACCTCCATATTTTATTAATTCCATATTAATTCCGTCTATTCCAGCTCCTTTCTGTTCTTTTTTTGTTGTTTTCAGCACTTCTTCTAATTCTTCACATTGTTATCATATCTATTCCTATCTCACACTCATATATGTTCTTTAGTGTTTTTATTTTCATTATACCACAGTTTTTTTATAATGTTCTCCCATTGTTTCTCCTCAATTGTATTGATCTGTATTGTATCTTTTTTCTGTTTATTTAGATGTTTTCATTACTTTATAGGCTATATTTTTTTGCTGCCCACGTATATCGTATTCTAGTCTACTTATATATCTATCCCAACTGACTTTGTGTGCTTTTTAATTTCTCTTTTGGCTATTGCACTTTTATGTTTGTATTCAGCTCTTAATTCTAGTGTTCTATTCTTTAAATATTTGTGATAAGCCCTCTTTTTTTTATCTTTTTATTATCCTCTCTAATTCTTCATTCCATATCTTAACCCTTCTTGTTATATATTTTTATATTTTGTTCCTAATGCCTCATATGCTGCTTTATCAATGCTTTCTTTTATTTATCCCATTCTCGGTTTGTTTCTTCGGAAGTAGGTTTAATATTAATTGTTCATTTAGCCTATTCTGATACAGAGTTTGTATAATTTAATCTTGTAATAAATGTA
>JASPKZ010004630.1:0-34181 GCA_030220185.1 Diploptera punctata | reverse complement strand
CCCCTAGCCTAAACCAAGCAAGCCCTCATCTCTCCTAAATCCTAGGTTGAGTATATACGATTCTTTTCCCCAGACGTGTTTTAGGTCTCTTTGTAAACACAGTGAGCGTTTTCCTGTACATTCGGCGAAAGTATCTTGTTGGTTTATATCTAAGTACCTCCTCCTTATTTTTCTCCACACGTTCTTGCGATTTTCAGTCCCTTTTTCCCATATCCAGCCCATCCCAATCTTTTGGTTTCTCTCCTAACCTCGTCTGCCCAAAATTTAACATCTATGTTTTTAATTTGGTGGTCGTAACAAATTGCTCTAAGGATTGTTTGTTCACCTTGGATTACTCGCAACCAGTATTTGAGTACACGAATTTTACAGTTAATGTCGTCCTGGAATGACCCGAATTCATATAAAATTCCACAGTTAGAAACGGCCTTACTAAGTCCTGTAATATATTTTAGAAAATGCGTATATACCTTAATTAGTACTTCCGTTCTTTGGAAACCCCAAATCTCACTACCATAGTGCATTACTGGCCTGACCATCGCTCCATACATTTTTTCTAATGTGCTGACTGGAATATCAGGCACTCGACCCAGAATACCGAGTACACTGTTAAGTTGTCCCCTCCCTTTAAATAATGCTATATCAATATGTTTTTTCCACTTCCCGTTCATTTGTAATGTCGTACCAAGATATTCAAAATGTTTCACGTTTTGAAGTACTTGATCTCTGTATTTCCATTTTTCTGCTCTACCATAAACCGTCCCATTTTTAAAGGTCATTGTTTTTGTCTTACTAACATTTACAGTCAATCCCCAATCCTACAGTATATTTCCAGTAGGTCAAGACCTCTTTGCAATCCCTTGATTGTCTTGGAACAGATAATTAAATCATCTGCATACAACAGGACTGGGATTCTAACATTTCCTATCTCCGGAGCCTCAATATCTCCTTCTAGCATTACGTCTACAATATCTTCAACGAATAGATTAAATAGCATTGGTGATAAAATGCAACCTTGTCTCACTCCCCGATTGGCTTCAATGCTCTCTGTAATGTGCCCTTGGTCTACTTTTATACAAAATTTAACATATTTATAAATTGACATTAAAGCATGTATCATTTTATGAGACAATCCTTTCCGATTTAATTTTTCCCAAAGTGCGCTTCGGTCCACAGAAATGCCATCTTAAAATCAATGAATGCACAAAATAATTTACCCCCCTTCATTTTCAGATTGTCATCAATTAATGTTCTCAGAACAAATACGTTGTCCACCGTGGCGTACCCTTCTCTAAAACCTGCCTGATATTTTGAGAGCCTATTGTTCTCTTTAGCCCATTGTCTTATTCGTTCGTAAAGTACTTTACAATATATTTTTCCGAACACTGACAAGAGACAAATTCCCCTGTAACTTTCTGGTATCTGTGCCCCACCTTTCCCTTTGTATAGCGGTTGGATGACACCTGTCGCCCAGGCTTCCGGATAATCTCCTCCATTAAAAAAGTTTGTTGAACGCAGTTTTCAAAACGTCTAATAATTAATTGGATGATATCATATTTTTCAAGAATTCCCCTGGTATTCCATCAAGTCCAGGTGCTTTACCATTCTTTAAAGATTTAATGGAAGAAACCACTTCATTTTTCGAAATATCCTGATCCAGTAATTGAATATGAATTGAGTCAGGGATCTCAACTATATTTCCTTGATTATATCTTAACCTCTCATTTCCCAGCACCTATCAAAGTAATTAACTTCTCCATTCCCCGGGCGTTATTCTTGTCCGATTTATGGACTTTACTTTGAGTTCCCTTATCGCTTTCCATATGTCCGCAATGTTCCCACTTTCAGTCGCGACTCTCATTTCTTCGAATTTCTTATTTTGCCATGCTAGTTTTGTTTCTCCTAATAATTCTTTATATTCCTTTCTCTAAGTTTAGGTACCTGTGAGAGAGATGTACAGACTAAAATTGCAAAGGCAAAAAAATGCAACTAAGATATTACATGGAATAACTTGGAACAAAAATATTACAAAGGAAACTAAAATGAAAATTTATAAGAGCATAATACAGAATATTTTGTCATATGGAATTGAAACTTAGTCTTTGACGGAATTACAAAAGAATACAATTAGAACAGTTGAATTTGATTATTTTAGAAGAAGCCTCCAAAAAACAAGACAGGATAAAATAAGAAATAAATTCCTTTGGAGAGAAATGAATGTCACCACATTTGTTGTTAAGAGGATTGAAAATCAAACGCTTAAATGGTATGGCCATGTACAAAGAATGGAAAATGAAAGATGGCCAAAAAAATATATACCAATGGTCACCCCCTGGAAGTAATAAACGTGGCAGACCAAGATGGAAATGGAAAACCTACGTCAGAACCATAAAGGATGATAGGAATTTGGAAGAGGGAGATTGGAAACTGAAGACGGCAAACCTATAAGTGGGGGAAAGCCGAAGAAGAAGAAGAAATATTAAATTGGTTATATCTGTTCGATTAGTAATTTGTAATTTATCGAATTCCTCATGATATTACAATTCATTAAAAAGTGACACTATATTTGAGCTTCAAAAATTATGTTAACCTACATGTATGTATATGGGCTTAGTAAATGGGAAACAATATTGAAGTTGCTTATTCCTGTTTTGCTCTGATAGTGATATAGGTCACTTGACGAAAATAAAAGAGACACGTTTGTTGTGTTGCTAAGGTAACCAAGGAGCTGTGAGGAGGGTCAACAATTGCGCCCTCTGTTCATGTGCCAAGTTCCCGTCAGAAACAGAACAAGACGCGTATAAACAGAACTTACCCTATTTCCGCGTTCTCTTGACACCCATACCTCAACAAGTAGTTCTGCTCTGTCACGTCCTCCAACAGCTATCAATATCATCATCGATGCACTGTAGGGTGCATCCCTATCCTCAGTTAATAAATAATTAACTAACTCACTGACATTATCGAACCCGTAGGTTCATGGCTCCCTGACCTAATGTTTTCCAATCATTCCCTGCATAATCTACTTCCTTCAAAACATTTTACTTAATACTTACTTACTTATTACAGGCTTTCCACTTTACAGCAGTTCGCCCATGATTCCTGCTTTCCAGAGATTCCTATCTTCCCATTGTCCTTCTTCCATACCCCTCTTCATCAAGGCATCATATATTCCCTCATACCATGTTCTTCTACTTCTCCCCCTCCTCCTTCTGCCTGGTGCCATCCAATCTAACACATGTTTAGGCCACTGGTTCTCCGACATCCGTTGTACATGTTCATACCACTGTAGAGCTCTCTTTGTTATCCTATCGATAACAGTTTCTTTTGCATCCATTTCTTGTGTGATATATGTATTTCGAATATGTTGTAGCCTGTATATTCTCATACTTCTCCGTAATCCATCCATTTCTGTCGCCAAGATTCTTTTCTGCATCCTTTCATTTATTGTCCAGCTTTCCGATCCATATGTAAGTATACTTTCTATTATTGTCAGTATAATCTCTTTTTTGTGGTCAAATTTCTATTCCATAAAAGACCATTCAGGGATCTAATCGCCTTCCTTACACAATTTACCTTCAAATCATGGTTAATGTTATTCTCCCACCTCATTCTTGGCTTACCAACTAGGCGTTTTCCCTCTGGTTTTTCTACAAGAAGCTTTCATGCCTCTCTTTAATTCCCCATTCGTGTCACATGTCCTGCCCATTGGAGCCTACGATACTGAAGTGGTCTTATTACATCTGGTTACCAATAAGGATTCTCAGATCCTACAAAATTCTATCTATCCATTATGGTCTCGGTCGTCCCACATTCCTATTTCCTTCAATTTTACATTCCATAATTTTCTTGGGTATCTCACGTTCAGTCATTCTGTACATTCCCTACCCATCGTAATCTTGAAACTTTAATTGATGTAACCACATCAGGAGACTTATACAAATGATAGAGCTCAGAGTTATGTATTATACGCCATTCTTCCTTGTTGCGTATTGGGGCATAGGCTACTTTTTCTTACTGTCTTCTTTTCAATAAACTCAGTTTGACATATCGGTCTTGGACAAGGTCCATGTTTCACTAATCGTACATTAATATTGGTTTTATCAGAGTGTTATACAAATTACATTTTGTTTCTCTTGTAAGAAATCTTGACTTAAAATATCAAAATAATCCAAAGTATACGAAGTGATAATATCTGTATATACTCTTATTTTAGCAAATCCCGAAGGAATATAGCTATTGAGGTGGTTTTCATGAAGACTAAACTCGACATATATCATACAATCAAGAGAAATAAGGTCGAGTTTTTAAACTAGCAAAATCGAATCATTAGGAGTGAGGAGTGAGGGCTAACCTGAATCCAAAACCAAATCCGCTCTAGCGGCCGTAATTTCAGTTCTTCGCAACGAATTTAGGTATATGTTATTGAAATAAAAGGAGGAAGATATTCTCCAAGTATCAGCGAAATTTCACTATTACGAGTGGAGGTTTATCTGAAAGTCTTAATTAAAAAAAAAAGATCGGTCTAGCGGCAGCCATGTTTGTTTTCTCGCAAGATAACTGGGAACATACGGTTTTGTTAAATGAAACGAAATCATCAAAATCAGGCTACAAATTCGACTTCCTGAGCAATACGCTTACTTTAGGCAGTTTCTGCGTGACGGACTTTATTCTCAAGGTTCTCTAGCTATAAAATGAACATAACGAAAAAAACAATTACTAACTCTGATTAATGAAAAACAGTTCAACTTATTTATTGTTGAATCATTTTTTTGTAAGAGCATCTTGAAGATCGTTTTTCCATTAAAATGTGATCATGGGCTTAGTTGTCAGAGTTTCTGATATAGTTCGTGGGGTCTCGTGTTCAATTCCCGTTCAGACCACAGGGATTTTTTTCTTAAAGGGAATTATTCCTATGACCTCCCACGGTCTGGTTGTGGATTAAGTTTAAGTTTAAAGACTCTCCAGGCGCCTCGTATTCATTCATTGCTTAACACATTGGGGTAACGTAACTCCGCCTTCCAGGCGACCCAACTTAAGATGATGTGGGTTACAATTCTGCCAATGCCAGGAGAGAATATCAGAAATGTCATAAAGACAACCTGGCGGCATTAATAATAAATAATATATATATATATATATATATATATATATATATATATATATGGGGCACGCCGTAGCGTAGTGGTTAAGGCACTGAGCTACAAGCCAGAGGGTCGAGGGTTCAAGTCCCGTTGGGGTCAGGATTTTTAAACTGACCCAAACCCTCTGGCGGCACTATGACCCTGGGGTCGACTCAGCCTCTAACGTAAATGAGTACCAGACGCTTGTTCTGGGGGTAAAGGCGGCCGTCACGCAGGGCTGACAACCCGGCTGACATAAAGTGCCGATTGTCTAGAAAAAGTGGGAGCCCTAACCTCCTACTACCCCAAGGGCCTCCGGGTCTGTTGTGGGATCACTTTACTTATATATATATATATATATATATATATATATAGGCCTATATATATATATATATCCACCGCTTGGTCTCGAGGTAGCGTTCGATTCCCGGTCGGGACAGGCTCCTGGGTGAGGTTTTTTCGGGGTTTTTACTCACCTGTAAGACAAATGTCAGGAAGCTTAGGGCCCAACGGTCCCCGAAAATCATCCGGCCATCATCATTATCATCCTTCACCGGTGTGGAAAGCAACGGGAAGCTGCCACACCTATAATTCCCTAGTAAAGCTGCAAAGCGTAGCATGAAAATGTTATGATTGCAGTGAAAGACCTACCCTCGGGCAGAATTACTGTGGATATATATATATACAAAGTATTAAGATATGTAGTGAAGCATGAACAATACGAAGAAGAGATGAATACCGAAAACAGCAAATGAGATGTGATTTATGCGCTGTACAGCAGACTATTCAAACCATAAAATAAATGAGGAAAATTATGGAAGAGTTCGGTAGAACAACTGCAAAGCCCACCTTCAACAAATGCTATCTCACAGAATTCCAGAACCTATACTTCATTACTATCCTCAAGGCAAAAGGTCGCTGAAACGTCCAAAAAAGTGTTGGTGGAAAATTTCTCTTTGAGACCGTAACAGGCCACTTCTTAATAATAATATATAAAAATTACGTGTCACGTTGTTTGTCCGCGATGGAATCCTAAACTACTGAACCGATTTTAATAAAATTTGCACACTGTGTGCAGTTTGAGACTTAGGGAAGTTTATAACTAAATTTATAGTCGCATTATTTTTATTGCAAATTATTTGTTTATTATTTAACAAAGAGTTATAATTATCTGTGATTTTCATACGATTCTAACAAATGGCCGTGTAAGGTAATTGGTCTATTATTTAACCAGGTGGCTGTGCTTTTTTGTTGCAGCGAATTTCAATTCAATTACAAATATTGATTATTTCATAATTTAAGTGTGTTTGTGTTTATTTTATTTTCAATTTATTGATAATAATATTAATTTCATGTGTAAGTATTAGTTTTAAGTAATCTGGCTGAAAGTCAGCAACTTAATTTAAAATTAACTAGACCGAGAAGGGACATTCAACAATATGGCGAATCAGTTCTAGAGACCATGAATGATAAGATATCAAGTGAATTTCCGCAAATTGGTATAGGCCTATGTGACATAAATCTTACATTTAAGAAGAATGTCAATTTAAAAACATATGAAGGTCCTAAGGGACGGAATAACAGAACTGTAAGTAAGTCTGTTAGTTATAATAATATGCCTAATATTACAGAAACAATCTCCATGCCTCAATTAAATGAAAAACAAGATGACTATAATATATCACAAGATGATATTACTATACAGAGACTTCTTGATGATGATGAGAATCCAAACTGCCAACAAGTTCGTAGAAAAAAACGAAAGTATAATGAAATCAGCAAGCCTCCTCAAAATATTCCATCAATAAATGTATATAATCCTTATGATACACTTATGGATGATACTGAGAATGCAGACAACATAAATTCATCTCAATCAACAAAACCACTTCCACCTAAACCACCACCCATATTTATACCGGGTGTAGTTAACGTACCAGATCTAAAAAATTGTGTAAAACAAAAACTTTCTGATTTAGATTTCTCACTTAGTTTACTACAACATAATTTAACGTATACCTTAGCCACAGCAACGCGTGGCCGGGTCTTATATATATATATAACAAAGTTGGATTAGTTACACTATTTATAACTCAAGAACGGCTGGACCGATTTTTATTATCTTTGGTTTGTTGGATTTGTTTCCGCCCCTGTTAGCAGATAGCTATTAAAACATCGGAAAAATTAAGGTAAAAATATTTAAAGGCGATACGACGTTCTCCGGGCCTGCTGTGTGTGTGTGTGTGTGTGTGTGTGTGTGTGTGTGTGTGTGTGTGTGTGTGTATGTGTCCGTATGTTACACTTTATTTTAATTGTATTTTGATTCCATAATGACAATTGCCCTTGCCCTTTGAAAGTGTTTTCTAGTACAAGGAGACATTTTGGTTTTAATACGACGCAACAATACAACTGTACAACAAGGTTGAGGTCGGGTGTGGCTGGCATTGGGTTCATTTCCCGCTGACCTCTATGCTATGATATAAAACCGAAGTTCGGAGCACGAAACTAACAAGAGTTCTGCAAACCAACTCAAATCAACTCAACATGTTCAAGCTGGTGAGTACAGGGTGGTACCTAAATGCTTTTTATTCTTTATTTATTTAGGATTTTCTATAAAGCTGTATTTTTTCCCCAACTAAACAAGTTTAAAATAGTGCATAACATGTCCGGCGGCTCTCTGATGGCAAGTGGTTAGTTTAACCTACTCGCCTTCCATCACTGCGTCCCGAGTTCGCGTCTAGATCACTCCATATGGAATTCGTGGTGCACGAATAGGAGGCAGGTACTTTTTTCTCGGAGTTTCTCCCATTTAGTCGGCCGCGGTAGTTATATTCTTTTCCTCTAGTTCCGAGGATCGCAATTCAAAACCGACCGGAGTCGATGGAATTTTTAGGATGGAAAAATGCAAAGACCTCCTCCGAGAAGGACTTTAAGTGGGTCCTGAGTATGAAGAATTTCACGCTCGTAAGTGATTCTTATGACTGAAAAAATGCATCTAAGCAAAATTTACCGACCTGTGTATCAGATGTCTCATTGAAGCTATGTGCTAACAATATGTCACCCGTTTACATCTGTCAGTAAATAAGCGTAACTAAAGTAGATTGGTTAAGAAACTCCTGCTAGAGAGCACCTGTGTTCCCGCCCGGGACGTATGCTGTATATACATACATACAAACTTACATTTATTTATAAACAGGTTTACAATGTAAAAAAACATCTTCCTGTGCCTAAACCGTTTTAATTTTTTATCTTCTTCCTCCATTCTTCTCTATCTTCCCATTGCAATTCTTACAGACCTATCTCCTTCATACCTCTTCTTATATCACCCATCCAATTAAATCTAGGTCGACCTCTCCTTCCTTTCTCAGGTGGAATCCATTCCTAAACTTTTCTGGGTAATCTTGTTTCTGGAATTCTACGTATATGACCATACCATACCATTTCACAAAATCGAATACTGAATTTTGAACTTACAAACTTACATGCATGCATAAAATACCCAAATTATTTTACCAAATGATAAAAGATAGCTGGGACGGCCTAGGAAAAGATGTTGGAAATTATTTTTAGACAGTAACGGACTTTCAGAACTATAACATGAGATGATGATGATGATTATTATTATTATTTTATCACCATCCTCCATTTTCCCCTTCCATCACGCCTGTGTCTTGTAGGTTTTTCAGTTACATATCTTCTTGCTCCATTCATCCAGTTTTCATTTGGCCTTCCTTATATTTTTCTCCCACCTGGTGTCCATCGGATCACTTCATTTGATTGTCTTCCGTCTTCCATTTTTATTTTATTTATATTCTTTGTTTATCAAAGACTAGCATTCACATCCATATAGCCCCCTGCATCCCTAGACATCACATACCTTTGGCGTTTAATTTAATCTCGCTTCAGCAAAACTGTCACCGGTAGTATCATATTCCATGCCTGCCTTCAGAGCTCAAAGTTCACCTTTTTTATTGTAATATTTAGACGGCAGCATTAATTAAAGGGCAAACACTTGGTTGAGACCAAAGGTATCATATGATACCTTGTATAAACTGCCTTAAATGCTCCCCTAAAAATAAATTTTTAATGTGTTATTTTGAACCCTATATACCCATTAAACGTGAAAATAAAATTACAATCGACAAAATCTCAATTCAGCACCCCCATAAAAGACCTCTCAATTTTATTTACTCCCCCTCCAAAAAAAAAATTATCTCCCTAGAAACCCATTAAGCACAAAAATGAGTCTATATATCTTGTTAAACTTTTCTTCGGTCTACATCTATATACAATGGCGTAGCTCATTGTTGAGCCTTGCCCTCTCCTTTGTTTGGAGTTACTAGACCAAGTTAATTTAGTTACTTTCATTTGTCTATAGAATCGTGAATGTATGCGATCAACATACCGACTCAATGAGACATCTAGTAGGAAACTAAGGTATTACTAGGATGGGGAGATCGGTAAATATTACTTAGGTGCCTTTTTATTCAGGCTTAGGTATCTTTTACGAGCCTGAAAATATTTAGACTCGGGATCCACGGCTTGAAGTCCCTCCCGGAGGACTTGCTCCTTTGGATTTTTTCCATCCCAAAAAAAATCTATAGACCCCGACCGGGTTTCGACCCACGATCCACGAGACTAGAGGCAAGGAGTATAACCATAGTCCACCGCGACTTCGATACGCAGGAAGAAAGGAAATATGGGCCAGTTAGTACCTTACAACATTTTAGGATTAATTCATTTCTGTTTTTATTCAATAAATACGAACATTTTAGAAGAATTATCTCTTTAACATTCATACTTGTTTCTTTATACTAATGACTTGATGTCCTTAACCGTTATACGACGAAGGTCACTCTGTAAGCCGATATAATATTGTGTAGTATAATATATTTATACACTGTATTTATGTAATCTCATAACTATCGATTTGTGTTTCATATATTTATATTTTTTACAGGTGGCAGCCGTTTTCGTGGTGGTGGTCTTGGTAGCCATGGCCTCTGCACAGTTCGCAGTATCATATGGCGCCCCTGGGTATCACTCTCCCTACGCTTACAGCTCCTCCGCCAGGCTGCAGACCAGTCATGACGCAATCATCCCCGCCTTGGGATACTTGTAAATGTTGTTTTGTTTGAGATTTTGTTGTTTAAATAAAACATTGTCCAAGTCATGACGACTTGAACAAGTTGTTATAAAAAATAGTTACATGTTTTTCATTATGTATTACATTCCTGAGAAATAATATTTACCTCAATAAATCCTAACAAATGCTTCAAAAAACGGAAACATTGCCATTCCTGATCCCGCATTCCGGTTTCTTCCACACTCCTAATGATCTGGTTTTGCTCGTTAGTGATTAGTGATCTCTATCTTTCTTTGCTTAATTCATTCCTATATGCAGAGTTTGGTTCTGGAAAAAAATTGTGATTACTAAAAGTTTACAGATATATATATATATATATATATATATATATATATATATATATATATAGTGGGGGTAGCTTTCTTAACTTTATTGGAACGTAAGGTTTTAGGTTATGTTCATATCCGTAAGGGCCTTAATAAGGTTGGGTTTATTGGTATTTTACAACCCTTTAGAGATGCTATTAAGTTATTTAGTAAGGAACAGACATTTCCATTAACTTCTAATTATATCTCTTATTATTTTGCCCCTGTTTTTAGTCTATTTTTGTCTTTGTTATTATGAATAATGTTCCCTTATTTAAGAGGTCTTTATTCATTTGAGTTGGGGGGTTTATTTTTTTATATACAGGGTAATAAGAACAGTTAAGTCTCGTAGATTGCGATGGGCAGGGCATGTTGCACATATGAGGAATGAACGACTTGCATGGAAGCTTCTTGTAGGAAAGCCAGAGGGAAAACGCCCAGTTGGTAGACCAAGAATGACTCCAGTAGAGTCAAGTATGAATCTTATACCCCGAATCCACGCTGCTACACAAAGAATTCAAACGAGATCAGGCGTATTTGAACGTGTGCGCCGATCACTACACCGCTGATGTAAGCTCAGCAATGAGATGGGAGATGGATATTTTGAAAACTTGATTGACTATGGCAGTACTGTCAAGTACTGAGCCTTGAAATCCAACTAACGGAACTCTTGAGAAGTTAGCTACTCATAGTGTGAAAACGCTTCATTTCCGGACATTGGTAACTTGTTAAAAATGATCAACGCATCCCAATATACCACCTTACCTCCGTTGTCGGTTTTTTTGCAACACCCTGTATATATTTATATAAGCTGTTTGTAAGAAAACGAGAAAGAAATAAATGGAGTGGGAGAATAACATACACCATCATTTGAGGGAAATAGATTATACAGGAGATGATTGAAAAACATTAGCTAAGGATAGGGATGTGTAGAGAACTCGTGTCCACGCGGCCATGAAACTACGTACAGTTACGAAAGTGCACTATCGAACCTTTAGGTTCGTGTCCGCGCGAACATAGGCTCTCCATACATCGCTATGCTGAGCTAATATTTTCCATTCATCCTTTATAATCTTCTTCCTTCAAATCATGTTAATGTTATTCTCCCACCTCATTCTTGGCCTATCTATTGGGCGTTTTCCCTCTGGTTTACCTACAAAGAGTTTCCACCCCCCTCTTTCATTCCCTTTTCATACCAAATGTCCTGTCTATCGGAGTCTACGAGACTTATCTGTTCTTATTACATCTGATTTTCCATAAAGATCATGTAGCTCACTGCTAAGTAGTCTTTTCCATTCTGTTCATATCTCTTTGAACCAAAACTTTTCCTGAGAACTTTATTCTCAAATACCAGTAATATTTTCTCCTCCCTTAAAGTAAGATATTATATATATATATATATATATATATATATATATATATATATATATATCCATCCATAGTAATTCTGCCCGAAGGCAGGTCCTTCACTGCAATCATAGCATTTTCATGCTATGCTTGCAGCTTTACTAGGGAATTGTAGGTGTGGTAGCTTCCCACACCAGTGAAGGATGATGATGATGATGATAAGGGTGATGATGATAATGGCCATATTATTTCGGGGACTGTTTGGGCATTAAACGTTTCCTGACATTTGTCTTACAGGTGAGGAAAAACCCTGATAAAAAACCTCACCTAGAAAAACTGCCCCGACCGGGGATCGAACTCGGGCCCGCTGCGTGACAAGGCAGCACTCTACCTCGAGACCACAGCGGTGGACTACATATATACATAAACATGAATATTCCCTGTGTGTAATAAGTAACATCTATAGAGATTAATAAGAATTTTGAAAAATATTTTCACAAAAAGACCTCTAGTTAAATTCTCTAGGAATTTGCTAAAATAAAAATACATTAGAGTCTATTTCGAGATATTATATGACCAGCAAAGAATGTTTTTATAAAAATATTGTTTTAGTCATAAAATCATGTTTATTCTATAAAAAGTTAAGTGTTTCTGATTTAAGAGCCTGCACCGTTGATAGAGTAAGGTTATGTAAGCACAAATCATAAATAAAACTGTGGAATTTGAGTTCTCGTAGAAGTTTGGGCAAATATTTATAAGCAGTTTTAATATTTTTATGCCACATAATTTAAAAAATATTGTTACTCCAGATTTGAGGAGTTGGATATAAAATTCTTTATTGGATGTGTGTGCTGACCATGGTGAATTCATAGCAGCTATTAGCATACTTCATAAAACCATACGTGATAATTTATTACGGCAGGGCAGGTTCCTATAATATTTTATTATCGGCTGTACTATATTAAAACTTTGGGAGCGTTAAAATTTAAAGTGTTTTTACGTTTAT
The DNA here is from genome assembly GCA_030220185.1 of Diploptera punctata. NCBI lineage: Eukaryota > Metazoa > Arthropoda > Insecta > Blattodea > Blaberidae > Diploptera > Diploptera punctata. The sequence continues at coordinate 21,257 of JASPKZ010004630.1, read as the reverse complement.
TAATTTGAATATATACCAAACAACATTTACATGTATTGAAATAATTTGAAAGAGTTATAATAATAATAATAATAATAATAATAATAAATAAAACAAGAAGAGTTACTAGATTGAAGTTTTATAAAACATTGTCAGTTCCTGCATTACTTTATGGGAGCGAAACTTGGGTAATGACCAAAAAACTGCAAAGTAGAATATAAAGCGCAGAAATGAACTTCCTTAGAAGAAAAAAAGGCTGCACAAGATTTGATCGGATAAGGAATGAATATATAGGAACAGAGTTAAATATATATCCATTGGATGAGAAAATCAGAAATATATAGAGAAATGGTTTACACATGTGGAGAGAATGAAGTATCAAGATTGCCCAGAGCAGCATTCAACTACAAGCTAAGAGGTTCAAGGAATGTAGGAAGGCCAGTGAAAAGATGGGCAGAACAACTGTGAGGCGGAACAGGCAATTTGTCTAGCCCGTGAAGAGAAGAAGAAGAAGAAGAAGAAGAAGAAGATAATAATAATAATAATAATAATAACAATAAGCCTTATAATAATAATAATAATAATAATAATTTATTTTGTGACCAGCCTCATGGGCTAGTGGTCAGTGTTTCTGACTACAGTCCATGAGATTCCGGGTTCGATTCCCGGTCAAACCATAGGCAATTTTCTTTAAAGGAAATTATTCCTGTGGTTGCCCATAATCTGGAATTTAGGTTAAGTTTAGGTTAAGAACTCTCTTCTGGAGCTTCATTATCATTCATCTCCCATCATATCATCGGGGTAAGGTAACTCCGTCTTCTAGGCGCCCCAAACTTCAGAAGTGGGTTACAATTACGCCAATGCCAGGAGAGAATATCAGAAATGTCGAATCGACAACCTGGGGTATTGAATAAAAAACAATTTATTTCGAAATAATGTATCTACAATAAAAAAGTTATTCCGTCACCTTCAAGGAAGTGACCTTCTCAATTTTTAGGGTCCTGAACATCCTCATCTATAAATCCCGGTTCACTCATTCTTCTTCTAATGCTGTCCATCCAATTTTCTTCAGGTCTTCCATTTCTTCTTTTTTCATCTATTCTCCATTCCAAGATCTTTTCCGGAATTCTATAAGATATCCTCTAGATATGTTCGTACCATCTTATCCGTCTCTCTTCAATTGTCTGTAATATATTTCTTTCAATTTTCATAATTTTTCTGATTATTTTAACGTTTCTAATTATTTTTCTAATGTGGATTTCCGCGATCTTCTCCAGTATTAAATATCTGTTGCTAATAACTTGTTAGCTTGGCACCTTTTAATTGTCCATATTTCTTTACAACGTTTTTTACATTCAATGGGAGTTTCTATAGACAAAAATCAGGGCTCTCAATGGGAAACCCATTATCACCTTTCCTGGCAAATTTATTTATGAGCGATTTTGAATGTAAAATTACTAAAGCACATCCCACAATGTTTAAATTTTGGAGTAGATATGTTGATGATATAATTTGTATTGTTAAAGAAAAACATGTAGAAGATTCCCAAAAACTATTAAATTTACAGAGTACAAACATTAAATTCACCAAAGAAATAGAAGACAATAAACAAATACCTTTTTTGGATCTTAAATTGGTCAGAAACGAAGAAAAAGAAAAATTGAATTCGGGATTCATAGGAAAGAAACTCATACGGAAAATTTTATAAAATCAACAGAGTTCAATCCAATTGGACATAAATTAGCAGCATTTAATAGTTTAACTCATAGATTGGTAAACTTACCCTTAAACGAAGAAGATTTCAAACATGAGAAAAAACACATAATCAAAGTAGCAAGAGAAAATGGGTTTGATGAAAAAATGGTACATAAAAGGATAGAAAAGTATAAAAAACAAAAAATGATAAACAGAAGTAATCTTGAAAAAGAAGAACCACCTATGAAAAAATATAAGAAATTCACATATCACCCTTGGGTACATAATACATTTCAAAATATATTTGAGAAGTTTAATATAAATTAGCACCAAAAAATAACTACAGTTTAAATAAACTAATAAAAACCAACAAAAATGAAAAAACTGATAAAAATAAAAAGTCAGGAATATATCAAATTGAATGCATGGGTTGTGTATATATATATATATATATATATATATATATATATATATATATATATATATATATATAGGGAAAACAAAAAGAAACCTAAAAATTAGAACCAAAGAACACATAAGAAATATTAAAAATGGTGAAATTGAAAAATCTGCAGTTGCTGCTCATGTTTGGTCTGAAAAACATAATATAAATTCAGACACTAAATTATTAAAACAGTTAGAAAATACAAAAGAGCTGACTATTTGGGGAAAAAATTATATTCAGAAGAACAGAAACAGAGTTATGAATTTTGATATTCCGATGGAGGGTGACCTTGTTTGGAGGTTCTTTGGCCAACCACAGGATGGAGCTGACATCGACATCCAGGTTGTGCAACATAATGCAACATAAATAAAACTAGTCTGGGAAAGCTGACGATAAAACAGAATTGTTTTGAAACATGTCCAAGAACAAATCAACATTAATATTGAGGTAAGATGTCCAGACTAAAAATAATATAATAATACTCTCTACACTGACCTTATAAATAAAATTCTTTGTCTATAAAAGGTATTTTTACTCCATAATACTGCGTTCACCATGTCAATTACTCCCCGTCCATCTGATTTCTTTTTTCTATTTCTGAATGTGATGAACCTTGTTCTTTTTAACACTGATCCTAGATATCTAATTTCTTAACATGTTTAATGTCATCATTTCTGTAACATATTGTTCATCAATACTGATTGTAAAGTATTCTGTTTTATTTATATTAATACATAAATTAAAAATCCCAATTTCTTAGAAAAATTAAATAATAATAATAATAATAATAATAATAATAATAATAATAATAATAAAAGCTAGGATATTTTGTACTAAAATTTAAGACTAACACAGTATAATGAGAAGTATGACTTTTGATTGTCTTTTGCCATCGATCGATATACAAAGAGATGAATAACATACTCAATCTGCATTGGAATCTTAACTTTTATTACATCCTTACACTAATGAATTTAATAATAATAATAACAATAATAATGATAATGATATACAGTAATAATGGTGATGATAATAGTGACAGTAATATTTATAAGAAAAAAAAATATAATTAATAACACTGGTCAACAGTGGTTTTGTTGCCCTTGATATAAGATTAATTTGGGATATATTTATGCTCACAATTCATGAAGCTATCATGAAGATTTGCTCTGTTTTTTTAATCTTTATTTTCATTTTACACTACAAAAATCGGAAAATATGAAAAAAGTATAACAGATATATTTATAATGTCAATTGTTTTTTAAAAAAATTAGTATACATTGACGCGAATAGAAAGAAAAAATGTCGAAAACCCATGTTATACTTCAGTGAAAGGCATTTATAAGATTTTCTTCTATAATTTTTTAGAGAACAATCTCTTTTTAAAGACCAACAGTAATCTGCCATCATGTGACGGACCCATCTACCCTGATACCTTTACTCCATTACTTTTAGATCCTGGTAAAAGCGCTGTCTCTGTTCGTCACTATAATTTCCTAAATTATCCGGAAATCTATCCAGGTGACCGTTGAGAAAGTGTAACTTTATACTCACATTTGCTCCTAGAATCTTGAAGCTCGTCAACATGTTTAGCACAATTCCTTTATAATTTGGTGCTTAATAGTTACCTAGGAAATGTTCTACTACCAATACAAACCCCTTCCAAGCTTCACGTTCCGGAACAGTTATAACTTTGATAAAATTTGTATCTTTCATCAATTACCGAATTTGAGGACCATCAAGTATTCCGCCTTTTAACTTTTACATACTGAGCTTAGGAAATTTTCTACAAATGTAGGCTTATTTGACACATTCTCCTTCCTTGTCCAACGCTTTGACGAACTGTTTTATCATATCCAAATGCACGTAGTGAGTACTTTAATTTTGTCAAATAACTGAGATCACGGCTGATGTGCTGAGTGAAGGGTGCGGGAGTGGGGATCATGTGATGTTTGTATAAGCGAAAAAAAAAAGCGCAAAAATCAAATCATGACTGGAAACATAAATTTTATTAGTAACAAGTCATTTACTCCGTAAATTAATGAGTCTTTTTTTAACATCTTACCTCATATTTTATGTTTCTTCAAACACGGGAACTAGTTTTCGAGAGAAGGGTGTCTCTCATTTTCAACCGACATTATGACTACCGGATTTTCGTTGGAATCTCCATCAATAACGTTGCCATCTGGTGTTGATTTGATGAACTTTGAGATGAGGTCACGTTCATCAGGAATCTTGAAATTCATGGATCTAAATTTGTTCTTCTGAATATATATCTTCTCTCAAAGTGTCAATTCTAAAGGTTTTTCCAAATGTTTTAAAAGTAGGGCTTGTTTTTCAATTTTATGATTCTCCAATAAACTATGTGCTGCAATAGCTGATTTTTCAATTTCACCATTTTTAATATTTCTGAAGTGTTCCTTAGTGCGAGTGTCCAATTTTTTTTTTGTTTTACCTATGTATACTTTATTGCAGTTCTTAAAATTAATTTGATAAATTCCAGATTTTTTGGTATCTGGTGTGTTCAATTTCTTATTAGTTATTAATAGATTGCCAAGGCTAAATTTATTTATCGATGCCAATGTAATATTGAATTTCTTGAACATTTTTTTGAAATTTGTTATGTATTTCAGGACGATAAGTAATTTTCTTAAAGTGGTTTCCTTTCTTTGAATCAGATTGCAGGGTAATGTATGCTTTCAATCTTTTTGTTGTCTGAATTTCTTTAATTTATTTACAATTATTTCTTTTCCAAAACCATTTAAATTGGCTATGTTCAAAATGTGATTGTATTCTTTCTTAAAATCTTCTTCGTTTAATGGAACATTTAATAATCTATATATCAAACTGTTGAAAATTGCATGTTTATGTGTCATATGATTGAAACCTGAAGATTTTATATAATTGTCTGCATGAGTATCCTTCCTATATATATTGAATTCAATTTTTCCTTGTAGTTCATTCCTTATTAAGTAAAGGTCCAAAAATGGGATTTGTTTATCCTTTTCCAATTCCAAAAAATTGTGTGTATTCAAAGATTAAAATCCCTTTCCCGACAGGTGGTGCCACTTTAGGGCCCGGGTGATGTGTGACACGTAAGAAGTACCTATAAGGTGACATATTAATCTAAGTTAGTGGAATGGAATACATCTTGGTCCTTTCGGCGTCAATTTAATAGGATCAATGATTTTTTTTTAATTTTCTTTCTTTTTTATATTGTTTTATTTTATTTCATTTTTATTTTCATGAGAACAACCTCAATTCCTTCTAAAATCATTAAATAGTATGTATACTGATGGAGAATGTCGTAAGTTAAGGGGTAAACAGAGATTATATTTAGAATCTTACTTCATTTGTTTGTACTTTTATCAACGTTGTTGTATTACATGCTTATTGGCTAATGATATAAGTTTCAGGAAATTCCTACCACTGTGTTTCAATTTCCTAGCATTCTTCCTTTGATTTGAAACAAGTTTCGTAATGGCTTCTTTATATTGGCCTGTTTATACTTTTTTTTCGTAACATGTTTTGTGCAGTGAAATTAATTGGAAGATGAACCAATCTGCTCTACATTTATTTTATAAACTGTTTACAGGATATTTTCCTTAATTATAGTCATATTATACAGAGTGATTCTATAAGAATGTACAAAAATTAAACAGGACATTTTTTATGCTCCAATGAACAATTTTAGATTGGGAACATAGTGTTCGAGAAACCAGCTTAAGGACGTTATGGGAGTAAATATGTCTTTCACATTAATAATAATAATAATAATAATAATAATAATAATAATAATAATAATTTTACTTACTTACTCACTGGCACTATCGAACCCGTAGGTTCATGGCCGCGCGGACATACGCTCTCCACACATCCCTATCCTGAGCTAATACTTTCCAATCATTCCCTGTATAATCTACTTCCCTCAAATCATAGTTAATGTTATTCTCCCACCTCATTCTTGGTCTACCAACTGGGCGTTTTCCCTCTGGCTTTCCTACAAGAACCTTCCATGCAAGTCTTTCATTCCCCATACGTGCAACATGTCCTGCCCATCGCAGTCTACGAGACTTAACTGTTCTAATAATAATAATAATAATAATAATAATAATAATAATAATAATAAAATAATAATAATAACTTTATTTTACCTGGCAGAGTTAAGACCTTAAGGCCTTGTCTATCACTCAACCAGGTTAAATAAAATACACATATTATTCTTACATCTAAGTACAATGAAAATAGGTATTACATAGTATTTCTACAATATAATTAATTTTTACAAAATATTTTGATTTAATCTAGTTTTAACGAATGAAATATAAAAAAATACAAGATAGAAAAATGAGAAAAAACTATCAATGGCGTAGAATAAATTTAACTCTCGAGCAAAATTAATTATTTAACAATAGGTGATAGTATAAGTGTGACTTTAAAGTACCAAGTGTGCGACAACCCCTGATATCTTGAGGAAGGAAATTCCAAGAGCAGGCAGAGGCTACTGTGAAGGAAGAAGAATAAGAGGAAGTACTATGAAGAGGGAGTGTTAGTAGACTGTTATCTTGTGATCTAGTGTCAATATTGTGGTAAGAAGATAACTTCTCAAATCTGGATGCCGGGTAATTAGGAGTGTAGGAATTCACAAGCTTAAAAAGAAGTGAAAGAGAGTGCATCATTTACGTCTGTCAGTAAGATGGAGCCAAGAGAGGTTATTGAAGTGTTCGGAAATATGATCATAACGGCGGATATTGGAAATGAATCGAACGCAATCATTATCAACACGCTGCAGTCTCTGGAACAAGTCGTAGTTTACTGTCTAGTCTTTTTTATTTGCATTATTTTTCGGTTAAGTGCATATATCATCATTCACACAATTAAGGTAACATTTTGCATCTTAAAACAGTTGTTCAACTGACAGCCACCACCCCAATGCAAGCATGCCATCAGCGTATGAGATACTGCCGCTCCCTGATGTGTTTCGGATCACATCACAGACAGCCACTCTTCTTCTTCTTCACTTCACGGGCTAGGCAAAATGCCTGTTCCGCCTCACAGTTGTTCTGTCCATCTTTTCACTGACCTTCCTACATTCTTTGAATCTCTTGGCTTGTAGTTAAATGCTGCTTTTGGTAATCTTGTTACGTTCATTCTTTCTAAATGTCTAAACCATTTTTCTCTATATCCTTTGATTGTATCATTTAATGGTATATATTTATTTAACTCTGTTCTTATATATTCATTCTTTAACCGAGCCATTCTTGTGCAGCACAGACAGCCACAATCCTGGCAAATAATTCCATGTCAATTTCCACTGGAGTCTCAAACACAAATGACTTCAGATGTCCCCATAGGAGATAATCAAGGGAGTCAGGTCACATCCTACATAATGATTTCCTAGTCATCAGGCTTTTCCTTGCAGGAGCTGAAGGATGTAGTACATGTAAATAAATAACACAGTACATGTAAACATGAACACAAGTTAGTTGTAAAAATGGAAAACAGTAACGCTAGACAATGTGATAGACAAGTTACTTCCATATCTCCATAGGCTGGCTTCTCGGACCTAGGTTCCATACTTCAAATTGTTCAACAGAGCATCCCCTATGTCCTGTTTCATTTTTGCACGCTCTTACAGAATTACAGAATCGTCCTGAAGGCACTTTTTACATGTCACACGTCACTCGGGCCTTACGGTGGCACGATCTGTCGCGAGAGGGATTTTAAAACTATGGATCACATATATACTTATTTTTACCACACAAGGATATGAAGGACTTCCTCGAATGAGGGATCAGCTCAATGTCAGCGCCTCCTCCGAGACAACACAACATTAAGATGAAACACACCATTCATACTAAACATAGCATAATTAGGGAGGGAAAGGATTTTGAGGTGCGGCACCCTTCCAAAAATATAGCTCTTTTCTTACTAATAGTTCGATACATGTATTTGGGAAGATGAAATGAAGCGAAATGAACACAATTTGTTGCACATTTTTACACCTTTTCATGAGATTACTGCATTTCGCTCTTTTCCCTGTTTTCTATACTCTCAGCACCTTTTCCATCGCGTTTTTAAAAGATAGGCCAGAAAAAGTACATTTTTCTTCTTTAACAGCTTTCTAAAATCTCAATGAGAATCCAACAATATTAAATAAATATTGAAATATAATTTATGAAATTTATACCCCAGGACAATGCCCAATCTGCAGTCAAATTTAAATTTCAACAGTGTTCCTGTAACAGTTTAAATTCAGTTCAGTTAGTACTGGCAATAATTTTTCTACCTACCGACTTGTTGTTGGCTGTTTTACTAGTCTGAAACTACAGCGTATTTTTATTAGTATTACAACTGAGTTTTCACAACAATAACTTGGTGAATATTATGAAGGATAAGTTGTATGCTCTTTCAGAATAATTCAAAACGCAATTTATCGAAACTGATGGCATGATTCTTCGATATTCCATCAGCGAAGTAAATATTGCAATAAACTATAAATAACTATGAATTTCCTCTTATGGACTCTATCAAGAAGAAACATTTGATACAAAATGATATGCATATTACGTATATAAACTGAGTTCATGTAACTGGTTTAAAGTTAATTAAATTGTTTCAGCAACTCCTTTTTTTTGCACCTTTTTGTATGTATTTTCAGAACCTATTTCCCCCCTTTTATGACCTAACTTTGCACCTTAAAATCCTTTCCCTAGTAATAATAATAATAATAATAATAATAATAATAATAATAATAATAAAAATAATAATAATAATAATAATTGTGATGACCAGATGATCGGGAACCGTTAGGGCCTTAAAGTTTCCTGGCATTTGTTTTACAGGTGCGAAAAAAGAAAATGAATGTATATAAAACTTTAATAAAACCAATATTAATATATAGCAGTGAAACATGGACTTTGTCCAAGACTGATATGTAAAGACTGAGTTTGTTTGAAAAGAAGATAATAATACAAATATGTGGCCCAATATGCAAAAAGGGAGAATGGCGTATTAAATATAACTCTGAGCTCCATCAGTTGCATAAGTCTCCTGATGTGGTTACATCAAATGTTCAAGATTGCGATCGGCAGGGCACGCACAAAGAATGACTACACAAGAAAATTATGGAAAGTAAATCTAAAGAAAAAATGACTGTGGGACGATCGAGACTGCATTGGATGAATGGAATTTTGGAGGATCTGAGGAAGCTGAGAATCGAGGGAGTATTATCGCCTCACTATGATGGTTGTGCGTTTATATAAAAGTGGGTGCCGCGACAATGCTTGACAGTGATTAACATCTTCTTCTTCCTTTCCAGGATTAGGTTAATGTGACCTGTTCCGGTCTCAAGTCCATCGTTTTCTTGGCCGTCCCAAAGATCTTTTCCCATGTGGTTTGTAGGTGTTGATCTTTTTGGGTAATCTTGTATTGTCCATTCTGTCTAAATGTTCTTTCGCACTTGAGACTTTTGAGTGATATATATATATATATATATATATATATATATTACTTGGGTGGGTTACCAGCCTAACCGCAAAACCCCCAACCTGGAGAACCAGAGTTTAATTTCGGAGTTGCCTTTTCTCCTAGACAGACTGCCTTACAAGGCTACAGAGCTCTGTCTGCCCCGAACATCTGGTTTTATGGCGCCAGAAACTCGTCATTCACCCTCCATCTTTAGTAAAAACAGTCCCACTGCGTGAAGGTAGATGGAAGGGTTTTGTAGAGAGAGGCTATATTTTGCGCTGATTATTTGGAGCCTTTTGTAGAGGCTAAGAGCTCATCCTCAGATCCGCCTCAGTCATTCTCTCTACCCTTTAGGGACCAATGATTAACTTGCGGAATTATTATAGTGGCGGTAGTCGGCATCTTTGTATATAATTTTATATAACAGCTGCGAAGAAACAAAGCGAGCCGCTGAACAACCATCATAATGAGGCTATAATAGCTGGTTGCCAGAGACAGAGAAGTCTGGAAGAAAGTTCTGAGGTAAGCGAGGCTCCAATAGCGAGGCTCCAATCTGCGTTTCTGTGTTGTAGTGCTTCTGCTCCTCTTGATTTTGTGTGTGTGTGTGGTATTTTAATATTTCATCAGTCGTAAAATATTATGTAACAATTGTACAATTTCAATTTTAAGCAATAACCATGATTTGAGGGAGATAAATAATGATTGTAAAATACTATCTCAAGATATGGTTGAATGGAAAGTTAAGTTAGCCCAGCCGAAAGAAACGTCCGGGATCGAAATGACAGTGAATTATTTAGGTAATTTAACATAGCGTAAAATGCAGACTAGAATAAATCAATTAATGCCAAAATATAAACAGGTTTTAGTAGGGGATAAGGAAGCTGGAATATTTTACACATGAACAGAGTAGGCCTAGTTAATGACATTGGTACAGGAGGCCATGGTAAAAGGCTGCGTATAAATTAACACTGGAAACATTATACAGTACACATTGGTGTAGGGCGTGGTTTTTATTTACATCTTCTACCTTGAGAGGACTTGATTCCACCCCCGAACAAGGTATAAATACTGTGTGTTCCACCACAAGAAATCATCAGACAGCAGACCAACCAAACTTCAACATGTATAGACTGGTAAGTTGTACTTAATCACTATTCATTTTGTGTTGCATTTTATTAACTATTCATATATTAAGTTACGATTTAATATTAATAGTTCTTAGAATTGAAGGGCTTAGGGCATGATAAAGCCACATATTGTTCTTTCTGAGATAAAAGGATTTTAATGTTTCAAAAAAATTATAAATACTGATTGGGCCGTATTGTTGTTAATACATTGTGTGTCTATATGTTTTAACTCATCACTGGCGCAGTTAAAAATTATTTTATGGATATTTTAATACATTTAATTGCTATCGTAATAATAAATGACATTTTCTTAGCCGAATGGGGCTTATGATGTAACTGCCCTAAGCCCTTCAATTATTTGTTTAATACATTTATTTTATTGAATGAAGATACTAAGGCGATTTAAAAAATATAATAAACATTTGTATTATGAAAATGTACTTGTTGTATTTATTCTGGCGGAGTTAAGACTGACATAATGTTGTAAACAGAATACGGAGTACAGTCACACAGTAATAATAATATTAAATTGCAATGCATGGACATTTGTTCAAACTGATAAATAATTAGTTGTTATATTGTTAAAGTCCACCGCTGTGGCTCGAGGTAGCGCGCTGCCTTGTCACGCAGCGGGCCCGGGTTCGATCCCCGGTCGGGGCAGTTTTTCTGGGTGAGGTTTTTATCGGGTTTTTTCCTCACCTGTAAGACAAATGTCAGGAAAACGTCAAGGCCCAAACGGTCCCCGAAATGATATGGCCATCACCATCCTTATCATTATCATCATCATCATCCTTCACCGGTGTGGAAAGCGACGGGAAGCTACCACACCTACAATTCCCTAGTAAAGCTGCAAGCATAACATGAAAATGCTATGATTGCAGTGAAGGACCTGCCTTTCGGGCAGAATTAGTATGGATGGATGGATATTGTTAAAGTAAATTACAATTAATAATAATATTTCGAAATTTATCCATAAACAAAGGTTTTCAGTGACCCTCAAGAAATTCGCATTCTTCATTTGTAACGATCCTGAACATCCTCATTTGTAAGTCCCAGTTCACTCGTACTTCTTTAGACCTTCCTCCCTTCTTTAGATCTTCCCTTTCTTGTTTTCCCTATCTATTCTTCACTCCAAGGTCTTGTTAAGGATTCTATCAGATGCCTTCTTCTTGATATGTCTTTACCATCTTAATTGTCTTTCTGCAATTGTCTGTAATAAAAGTTTTACAGCTTACATAATTTCCTTAATTTCAACTTTTATAATTTTATCTACTCTGGGCTTCCTCGATTATCTTCTTCAGTAATTCGTCTGCGTTTCTAATAACTTATCTTAGTACATTTTAATTGCCCATGTCTCTCATCCATATAACATAATACTCGCTACAATGACATAGATAAATTAATTCGTTTTGTGAATGATGTTTTTACTTCATAATACTGAGTTCAGCTGCCAATATTATTCTCAGCCTATCTCTCATTCTATTTCCTATTTATGATTGTGGTGAACCTTATTTTATAATAATAATAATAATAATAATAATAATAATAATAATAATAATAATAATAATAGCAAATAATAACAATAAGTAGTTAAATATCGTAGACTGCGAAAGACAGAACATGTGAGACGAGTGGGAAATAAAATATGGACATGGACATTTCTTGTAGGGGAACCAGAATAAAAAGCCAAATAGGTAGGACTATAATGGGGTGGGAGAATAGCATTAAACGTGATTTGTGGGAGGTGAATTTTATTTATTTATTTGCTTTCATAATAATATTAACTTGTTCCACCATAATTTTAGTTTATTTTATATAAATATTTACTTATAATTATTATATGATATGATCTTTGTAAATTTTTTTAAAAGTAATTTTCGCTGATTGAGCGGAAAAGAAGATATCCTGCCAGTATAAATTATTAATAATGATAATAGTAATAATAATAATAATTATTATTATTATTATTATTATTAGTAGTAGTAGTAGTAGTAGTAGTAGTAGTAGTAGTAGTAGTAGTAGTAGTAGTAGTAGTAGTAGTGGTAGTAGTAGTAGTAGTGTAGTCGTAGTAGTATAAATGGTGGACAATTGAGGAGCTAATTTTCAAAAACTTTTCTTGTCCATTTTTATAAATTCCTAATAAGAAATGTATGGTCTCTATTCTGTAAAAACGAATCAATTTGATTACAATAACCTCTTTTAACGCACGTTTGTAGTGATTTAAAGAATGTTTTGTAGACAAATGGTGACTTTTTACATAGAGTAGTGTGATAAGTTAATGCACATAAAAAGTTAGTTTTGATACGATGAGGACAAGAGACGTTTTTGAAAATGACCTCAATTTCATTCCGTTATTGCATATAGTTCGGACAGGATGTATTTTAAGAAAATGTTTAATTGAAAGTGATTTTAAAACTCCTTTTACGATTATTATTGTGTATATGTGTATAAATTTACTTAAAAAACGTGCTTAGAGCTAACATTTAGACACCATTACATCACTTAACTATACATTGTTGCATTGTTTAAAACAATTGCTTGTGAATATGTTAAAGAAATAGAAATTTCTCTCAATTTCTTTATTGTTACAGGTGGCAGTTGTTTTCCTGGTAGTGTTGGTAGCCCTAGCCTCTTCACAGTTTGCAGTATCATATGGCGCCCCTGGGTATCACTCTCCCTACGCTTACAGTTCCTCCGCCAGGCTGCAGACCAGTCATGACGCAATTATCCCCGCCTTGGGATACTTGTAAATGTTGTAAACATAACTTATAAAAAATAAACAATTATTCGTTAACAACTGACTGTTACCGACCGAATTTTTACCCACGCCTATTCCAAATTTTAACGTTATCTTCATGGCCAAACAAACTAATCTTAAACTTAATATAAATACGAAATTAATTTGCCTAACATTTTGGTGCGTAGCTCGAGGGTTAGAATTCAAGTGTATATTTCCAACTACACATATTAGCTATATATGCTATTACGTACTGCAGAAACTATTTTCAGCTGTTTCATATAAAGTGCCACTATATGATTATTAACAGTATAACATTTACCAGTTACGTTCAGTTTCACCAAGTAAACTGTATTACGCCAGTTTCCCCATGTATATGCATAGCTTAAACAGGCGTAATACAGTTACCTCTCTTGGTGAAACTGGCCCTTAATGTCCAAAATATCCTCTTTCATAAACACGACAACCTACACAGCTTACATTGCTACACTAGCCTACTTCTGGATAGGCCTACAACTCAATGGTATCAATAAGCTGTTAGTTTATCCTGCTGTTGTAGTAGTATTAGACGATAGCAAGGAGATACTAAAGTTCAACGTTCATGCTCTGTTGAGTAACACTATGAAACTGGAGCTGTAACTAAAACACAGAACTGTATTATACCCTACCCTAAAGTAATGAAAAGAAGGACATTTTGAAGAAGTGACTGAATTCAAATATCTACGAACAATAATTACAAACGGGAATGAGGTGTACTGTACATAGGAATTAAATATAGGCTCAATTATGGAAATCCGTGCTATTATCTATTACAGGTACTCTTGTCCCAACTTCTCTAAAAAAAGTTAAACTGAAAATATGTAAAACTGTTATTCTCCCAGTTATATTATATGGATGCGAAATATGGACTCTTACTTTAAGGAGGAGAAAAGATTACGAGCATTTGAAATAAAGTTCCAAGGAAAATTTTTGACCAAAGGGAGATGGACAGAAGGCGAATGGAGAAAACTACACAAAAATGAGTCACATGATCTTTATGGGAAACCATAAGTAAGAAGAATAGTTAAGTCTCATAAATTTCGATAGGCAGGACATGAAGCACGAATGGGGAATGAAGAGTGCATGGAAGATCTATAGGTAAAGTAGAAGGAAAGCGCTCAGAAGGTAGGCCAAGAATGAGGTGGGAGAATAACATTAACCATTGTTTGAGGGAAATAAATTATACTGTGGATGACTGGAAATCATTAGCTCAGGATAAGGCTGTATGGAGAGGTTATGTTCTCGCGGCCGTAAACCTACGATCCTTCTAGTCATATGGATGCAAAAGCGCGGTGATATTTTAAGGCAGGAGAAAATATTATTAGTATTTGAGAATAAACTGCTAGGGAAAATTTTGGAATAAAGAATGATGAAAAAAACAGGTGAATAGAGAAAACTACATAACAGTGAGCCACATTATTTTAAGGGCACCAGATGTAGTAAAACAGTTATGCCTAGTAGATGACGATGGGCAGGATATGTGGCACGAATGGGATATGGAAGAGGGGCAAGAAAACTTCTTGCAGGGAAACTAGAGAAAAAACGCCCAATAGGTAGTCAAAGCATAGGTTATAGAATGACATTAACATGAAGTAATTAAATTAATTAAACCGAAGATTTTAGCTGAAAGAGGAGATCCTCTCTGAACATGATTGTTTCAGAATATCAGAGGCAACTCTGAGGAGAGTAATTGCCAGTAAAATTGATTTTGGACATCCCTGATTTCGAGCGTGTAGCAAGAAGTAGCACAGAACACTGTTATCAGCATAAAACACATTTAAATTTAAAAATAGAAGTTTTTTAGAAGTACTGTACTGCTTCCCATTTCAGCTGATTGCGTAAGGTAGTAATACATCAAGTTCCTGATAGATGGCGAGTGAGTCTCTATTATTTATCGTTATTGCTTCTACATTAACATCAGTGATGTATACATATTATTATTATTAAATTATTACTATTATTATTTTTAATTTAAATTAACTCTATAATGCCCCTTGTTACATATGTGCAACATCGGGAATTTATCACATCATTTCAACAATAAATTTATATTTACCGAGAACCCCATGCAGGTTTTAACCATTACGGGTTAAGTTAATTTAAGATTGTTTGATCTTTTGCTTGAACTTTAATTTTATGCAAGTCTACTGTATGTGCGTTTAAAAATCAGTGGTTCACCCAACTCAGATCGCTGTGGAAGGGGTTCGTGAGTCAAGAAAAGTTGGGAACCGGTGGACTAGTTTCTTTGCCTAGTAGAAGTGAACTCTTTTGATGTTTATTTAAGACCTATATACATACATTTCCAGTATAAGATTATATAATCTTAAGCACCCATGATAAGGAAGAACAGTTTTAGTACAATATTTCAGCATTTTCTTAGCTCACAATAAATCTAATGGTATCTGGGTTAAAAGCTTTGTTGCATCATATTGTGATATTCACCAGACGTCCACCACGTGACCAAACAACACATTTGATTAGTTTATTTTTTGATAGTGTTTTGTTCTTGGGAACACATGTTTATATTTCTATTCCCATAAAATCCATTGTTATAAACACAATTTTTTCGTGGATAATAGCAAGAATTAATTTTTATATCAGATAAATTTGTATCCAAGGTGCTCTACCTAAAAAGTGATGCAACTATTAAATGAGTTGATTTTAATTGTTTTTATTATTAAAAGTTAGTACGTAATAATTGTTGCATTTAATTCACTTTCAGCGAATTCCAAATGAATTAAGCAATTGAGATTATTCGCATGAAAATATTTTCTAATTTTTTATAAATCTTCACCTTTCCTATCTAGTAGACACCGAAAAAAACCATGATAAAAAATGTATTAAGAAACTAGCTGATACCTGGCGTGCGATGCTACGCTTAAATAAGTGAAGTATTGAAAGTTAATTAAATTGTATGGTATACGCTGAGACGACCCAAACATGACGGTTGCTAGTCAGTTTTTAATAACGGATTTTAGGTAAACCTCCACTTCTAATTGTCGGATTATCGCTCATTTTTTTTGATAATATCTCAGTTTATTTTAATAGGATGTACCGAGTTTCGTTGTGAAACGTTGAAAATTGTGACCGCTAGAGCGATATTTCAATTTTCACTTCATGCGAAGCATTACACCTAATTGTTTTAGAGGGTCCAATTGTAAATCTAAACCATCCAGAGACCTACTCAAACACACACACACACACACAAAAATCAAAATCGGTCCAGTCGTTCAGGCAGTTTTTAATTTCGGGTTTCAAGGAAATTGTCAGATTTCGCTCATTTTTATCAATACCCATCTCGGTTTATTTGAGTGGGGTATAATGAGTTTCATAGCGAAACATCGAAAAATGTGACCGCTGGAGCGATTTTTAAATTTTCACTTCAGGTGAACTCCTACACCTAATGGTTTTAGAGGCTCCAATTGCGAATCTAAAAGCATCGGGGACTCAATCAGACGCACACAAGAAAATTCATCATCAAAATCGGTACAGTCGTTTAGGAGAAGTTCACTGACAAACACATACAGAAGAATTACATATATAAAGATATAAATTATATTTATGAATGGAGAATAAAGAGAAATTACAATTTGAAAACGGGGAAAAATTAAGAAAAGTTTCTAAATTCAAATATTTAGAAACAATTTTAGAATCAGATTGGACAAGTTGTAGTGAAATTGAGAAAATAATTAGTGAAGGAAGAAAAGAAATTGGAATGTTAAATTCAGTGATATGTAGTAAAAACATTATAAATAAAACCAAGACACTGATATTTAAATAATTAGTACAAAAGTGTTATGTTGTATAGTGACAGAGACCTGGACTCTAGGTAGATAGCAAGCAAGAAAATTATTGACCACAGAGATGGATTTTTGGCGGAGGGCAGCAAGAAAATCAAGAAAGGATAAAATTCAGAACCAGGAAATTAGAGAAATTATGAATGTTAAACATAATATTATAGAAGTAATAGAAGAACGAAGATTGAAATTGAATGGGCATCTGAAGAGGATGGACAATAATAGAATTCCAATAATGATGCTGGTTTGGAATATTAATGGCAGAAGGGAGAAGAGGAAACCAAGGGAACAGTGGATGAAGTAAGAGAAAACATGATCAGAAAAGGCCTCAAATAAGAAGATGCTGAGGATAGATATATGTGGTGGAGCAAAATACAGTTGGGCTGAAGGATAACTTCTGTAATGAAGAGAAAATCCTTAATAAAAAAAATGTTTTGTCTAATGCCACCAGGTTGTCTTTTATGACATTTCTGGCTTTCTCTCCTAGCATTGGCGCAATTGTAATCCATTTCTCCTTGGCACCTTGAAGGCGGAGTTATACGTTTTTGCGATGATATGATGGGTAAAAAATTACAAAAAAAAAAGCGCCAGGAGAGTTCTTAACCTAAACTTAACCTAAATTCCAGATCATGTACAACCACAGGAATATTTCCCTTTAGGGAAAAAAATCCTAAAGTTTGACCTGGAATCGAACCCGGAACCTCATGAACTGTAGTCAAAAACGCTGACCACTAGCTCATGAGGGTAGTTGTATAATTAATTATACTTTATAGATAACTAACTAACTCACCGCCTCTATCAAACCCGTAAGTTCATGGCCGCCCGGACGTAAGCTCTCCATGCATCCCTTTCCTGAGCTAATGTTTTCCATTCATCTCTGTACATTCTACTTCCTCAAATCATGGTTTATGTTATTCTCCCACCTCATTCTTGTCTACGAATTGGGCGTTTTCCCTCTGGTTTTCCTATAAGAAGCTTCCATACACCTCTTTCATTCCCCATTCGTGCCACATGTCCTGCCCAGTAATTACTTATAATTATGTGTATCCATTAGACGCTCTAGCGGTCACAATTCTGCATGGAGGGAATTCATTTTTTTTTACCATTGCCACCAGATTATCTTTATCATATGAAGTGTGTTGTATATTAACAAAGGGAGATAGTAAACAAATAGAGGCTGCTGAAATGAAGATGTTGAGACCGATAAAAAGAAAAACGATATATAAGAACAGAACTTAATATATTTAATCTCTGTGAAAGAATAAAATATTATCAAAATGCTTATCTTCAGCACGTATTACGAATGAATGAACAGCGCATACCAAGAAGAATATATATTTATTAACAAAAAGGGAGAAGAATGTTGGGAAGACCTTGAAGAGATGGAAGGACCAATTCGACCTATAATGAGATCAGAACAGGCCATTGGGCTTAATCCTTGTTGTTGATGATGATGATGATGATATGTGTTGTATTCTCTCCTGGCGGGAGAGTTAAAGTTGGGACGTCTAAAAGACGGAGTTACGTTATCCCGACGATATAATAGGTGATGAATGATAATGAAGCTCCAGGAGAGTCCTTTAAACTAAGTTCACTTAAATCCACATTTTGGATGACCACAGGAGTAAGTTAGGGATAATACATTTTCTCATAGAATTTCTACCAGTATGCGACCGGTGCCCACCCATCATCATTAGAAATTTGGGTAGTACCATAAGCAGCTTCAGATGGAGAAAACCTATAACGGCTGGAGGATCTGATGTGCTGACCACATGTCACCTCCATACTGGCTAGACGATCGTCTATCTCTGCGATTAATATATATGTAGATGTGAAAGTTAGCAGTCGGATGGTAGATCAAGGACCTTCTAGACCTGTCGCGTTTTTTTATGTGTTAAAAGAACACGTCATCTATATAACTTAGTCTGTCGAAGTGGTGCTATTTTGAAAAAAAAAACACATGAACGCCATATATCTACATAACGAGGGACCTGCAGTGTGTGGCATTTGTAAACACACACTCACACTGACTCACTAACACACCTCATTCATTGCCACTATCAAACCCGTTGGTTCGTGGCCGCTAGGATATAAGCTGCCCATATATCCCTACCCTGAGCTAATGTTTTCCAATCATTCCCTGTATTATCTACTTCTCTCAAATCATGGTTAACATTATGCTCTCATCTCTATCTTGGTCTACTATCTGGGCGTTTTTCCCTCTGGTTTTCCTAAATGAAGCTTCCATGCCCATCTTCCATTACCCATTCGTGACCCTTGTCCTGCCTATCGCATTTACGAGACTCAACTGTTCTTATTACATCTGGTTTGCTTTAAAGATCATGTAGCTTACTGTTTAACAGTCTCTCTCCATTCATCCATCTGTTCATCTCTCTTTGGACCAAACATTTTCATAAGAACTTTATTCTCAAATACTCGTAATCTTTTCTCCTCCCTTAAATTAAAAGTCCATATTTCTCATCCATATAATGCAACTGGGAGAACAAAACACACACACACACACACACATTAAAAGACCTTCAGAGCCACCTTGTGATTCGATAGCCCGAACTTTATCTGACCATGTCCCATTAAACAGACTTCAAGTAATCGGAGTGGAGATTTGCCAATACCTTCTTTAAAAGCATTTCAAGAGCTTAATACAATAATAGCATTCACACATAGGATATTAGTTCATCAACATTGAAATTATCAACTTCTCTACCAATCATATGCTCATAACATAAATATCCTGACCTATGTCATTAAAAAGGACTATTTAACTCATGCCCCAAATGGGAGTCAATGACCAATCACGTTACAATGATTTTTTATTTACAACTAATCACAGTCGTGTTTCGCATAGAATTTACCAACTAAAGTTTATCATAATAAAGAAAGCACCTTCTTCTCAACAATCTGATAGGCCATAGCATTATTTTGCAGTGACTGACTCACTAAGAAATACGGCTACCAGATTGTATATATAATGCATGAATGTCAACACATACCATATGCGGGAATTAATATAAAAACATTTGTAGCAATTGATTTATACCACCAAAAAAAGAAGCCACTGTTTTGCACTTTCTTAAATGTATTTTTTTTTTCCCCCCCAGATAAATATAATTGTCATATTTACATCATAGGACATCAGAAATGAATTAATATACAGTTTTGATGTGTTTCATTTTTTCTCCACTAGAGTGCATTCTTACAATATGCGTTCCTTTGGCAATAAATAATATGATTTGGTTGCAGTGACGAATAAAAGAAGCAAATGAAGCGTACCAATCGTTTCCTCATTTGTTTTCAAACATCGCCGTTTACCATTAAATATATAAATATTTTAAAATAACTATATTTAAATAATGATTGTTGAGTAAACAGTTTAATTTTATTCGTTAAATAGTCCTAACAAATGCCACTCTTGATTTCCAAATTCTCTAGATAAATTGGAAATTACTCGTGGCATTACTTCGTGAGTCGTGAATTTATCGATAATTTGGAAATCATGGTGGCATTACTTATGACAATTTTACTAAACACACACAAAACTAACTAACTCACTGACAGTATCGACTGCATAAACTGATGTTTAGGGAAAACCAGATTTAAGAATTGTTTGAGGGAGGTAAATCATAGAGAGGATGATTGTAAAAGCTTGGTTCGGGATAGGGGATGTAGGGAGTGCTCATGTCCGCGCGGTCATGAACCTAAGGGTTCAATAATATTTTAAAATAGCCATGAATGTTTTCGTTTCCTTATCGTTCCTTACGTGAATTATCGAGAAGGTAATTGAGGTATCGACCTTGTTAATATATATGATGCAAGTGTTTATGAGTATTGTGCTCTGAATTTCTGATATTTTCATCATCATCATCATCACTCCAGGGATTAGGCAATTGCCCGTTCCCGACTTCATATTGCATCAGGACAAACGTCTTTCTAGGTCTTCCAACATCACG
>JASPKZ010004629.1:0-72817 GCA_030220185.1 Diploptera punctata | reverse complement strand
GCTACATTATTTTAGTTTCTTTTATAAAGCAATATAATTCATAGGCCTAGTTCATTAATTGTCGGAACCATACAGAATAGTAACGTCACCTAAATTTACCACAAATAAAAAATCTATGGGGTAAATATGATTAGCTATGATTGTTTTAATATCATATTTGTGCCTACTTAAAAATAACTAAGTGATGGAAACATCTCTTACTGAACACGTAAGGTTTATAAGATAAGTAGGATTAGGACTAAAAATCTCCAAAATTTGCACACAAAATATATAGCCTAGTTATAACCTAAAATGTATCCTACAGAAATTTGAATTTAAAAACAAAAAGTGTGACTTATTTTTTTTGTTAGGTAATAATTGAATTTGTATAGGCCTATTAAAACAGTAGGCCCTATGATAAATCAATTTATGGAAATGAACTATTTAAGATTAAATTCATGTGAGAATCATGCAAAAGTGTGGAATTTGATATTGTAATTATCGACTGGGCAAGTGACAGTGTTTTCCCATCAGTTGAAAACACTTTTTCAATAGGCCCTATATTGAGACACAAACTCTTTTAATTCTACTTCAACACTTTGCTTCATTGCAGGCATTTTTCCCTTGACATTGAACTGTACAGATTTCCGACTTCAACAATATTAAATAAATGCCTGATTGTTGCGAAAGAATAGGCTACATAAAATTTGATCACTGGTTAGTGAAGTCCATTTTGTGAATTCAAATTAAATATGGCACGAAGGTAGTCTTTATCATTTTCCAGAAAACAAAACACGGTAGTTTTATGTATTTGTGAGAAATTTAACAATTCTAATGAACATGGAAGAAAAAAAAAGTATGGAAAACTTTTGTTACTTCTTCAAAGACTGAAAACATGCCGAAAATGACAGCTAACTTGCTAAAATATGCTTTCTTATAGCCTATAACCTGAAAATTGCCAAATATGGATAATATGACAACAGAGTACTTCAATTAGATTATTTTCTTAACAAGCATTTAAATAGGCTATATTTAAGGGACATAGGCTGTTAGTCTTACAAAAAAATGTTACATCATTAAAATAGAGAAATAAATTAAAAATTCTTATGAATTTTATATATTTTGGCATAGCCTAGGCCAAAATGTAGGCATACGAATATTTACATTTAAATAATTTTTTGTTTTGTAATTAGGGAATCCATGAAAACAGATGTAGGGTCCATTAAAATGATTATGCCTATTCTTCATTTTTCATCTAAAAATTGGTCTTGTGGACATAGCCTATATCATCTAGGCCTAGGCTAGTTCTACAACTGAAGGCATAGACCTATATTTAATGAAATCTCAGAGTTTTGTGTCTATTTAAATTAAACCTACGTCTTCATAGGCATGCTTCTGGAAATGCATAGGCCTAACCTATCATTTCACTTAACCCTAAGAGTAGGCGTAAGACAGTTAGTCTACATAGACTTATGAAATCTTCCTTTGACTTGAGAGGTTTATTTCGGTAATAATTTATAATCCAAATAACCTATTTGTGTACAAATCCAGTTAATTGGTAGGCCTACATTCTTATCGTAGGGTTTATGACTCGTATTTGGCAGATCCCGAATTCAACCCGGTGCCGACCTACCTGAGTTTACCACAGTCGTCAAGACAATTATACTGGATCGGAATATCATAATATCATAATTAAAACTCATTTCTTTAAAAATAATATACAAAATTAGCCAACTTAAAAAAAAACAAGAAACACTGTAGACTAATAGAATAGGCACTTTCTTGGATATAGTTTCTACCTAAATATAGCTACTAGAGGGCAATGTGACCTTTACTATTAAAGCGTTTGTAAATCTTCTTCTTCTTCTTCTTCTTCACGGTTTAGGCTTATTTACTAGCCTGTTCCGGCTCCAAATTGCTGCTCTTTCTATCTTTTCTTTGGTCTTCCCAAATTTCTTCTTCCTCGTGGTGAATAGCTGTATGCTGCTTTGGGTATTCTATTCTCAGTCATCCTTGCCAAGTGTTCTTCCAGTTTGTTCTGTATTTCTCTATTTTGTGTTTAATTCCTTTACTTTTAGTTGTTGTCTTATTTCTGTGTTATGTTTTTGTATGTTCTTTGATATCCTGCTATTGGTCTGAGGAATCTCATTTCAGCAGCTTGTATTCTGGCAGATGGTTGTATTGTCACTGTCCATGTTTCGGATCCATAAGTATAATAGTCACTGCCATTGTCTTGTAGCCTATAATTTCATTATAGAGTCTTTCCTGCCTTTATTTTTCAAAGTTCTTTTTAGTGTTCCTGTTATATAATTGAACTTATTTAGTTTGTTATTTATATCTGTTTCCGCTGTGTATGATATTTCGCAACCTAGGAAGTTATATCTTACCACTTGTTCTATTGGTTTATTTTTTCTAATATTATCTTTGTCCCAACTGGATGAGCGCCCTTGAAGGCCATAGTTTTTTATTTTTGTAAGGATATTTCCATGTTGTAGGCCTATTTTTTTATATTTCATTTAGTTTATATAGCGTTAGTAAATAAGTTTGGAATTATATATCATTATCAGCAGCAGCATCAAGGATTAGTCCTTAAGGTCTGTTCTGATCTCATGCTAGAATTGGTCTGTCCATCTTTTACTGGGTCTTCAAACATTTCTTCGTCATAGTGGTTTGTAATGAAGATTCTGTTTTGGAATTATATTGTTGTATTATATTGGTATATTGATGTGGTCCGTCCGTTCATCTCAGTATTGTGAAATTGTGTCTAAATATTTAGTTCGCTTCTATATTTTCATTTCGTTTTCGACCTGTTATTGTAAACCTCATTTCTGACGTTTATATTCTTTGTTTCTGCTTTTTGGTTAAGACCCAGTGTTCCGATCCATATAGGCCTAGTAGTGTTGGAACCGCCATTGTTTTATCAAATTTTAAAAGTGGTTAGCACTTCCTCTGGCGTTCCATACATCTATTTTCATGAAACTCACTCCTATTATAGGCTACATAGGCCCTATATAGGCCTATATACTTGAATTCAGATCTATTACCTGTATCTAAATTAAATATTTACCTATCTAGCCTGTCTAGAACAAAATCTGAGAAGTGCACGATAAAGAGAAAATTGTCAGTTTTCTTATGCCTATTGTAGGTTACATTATAAGAAAAATAATTATTTTTTATTTAGCTCTATCACTACATTTTCTGGACATAAGAGGTCTAAATTGGTTTACTAAGAATAATAGGCCCTAAAGGATAGACGGCTTAAACAGGCAGTTCGGGATGGCTTATTGTAGGCTATCTCATCCTAATCTACCTAATCGTTTTATAGTAGATATAGGCTAAATAAATTAGTTTCTTTGTGGAGTTTCTTTTTCTTTTTTCCACCTTATCGAGCACCTCTGGTAGTGTACGAGCCTAATTAGTCCTATGTGTAAGACTAGAGCTACACTCTATCCGTTTCGCTATAAGGACTATTTCTTATAGTTAGAGAGGGGGGCCCCTACTTAGGGAAATAGATTTTGATTAAATCCCTGTGTAATTATAGGCCTACTTTCTAAATACAGAAATCATTAACCATCGAATTTTTAGAATTTTATTTTGTGTTCCGGTAACTTGTAACTTAGGCCTATGACAATCACAATAATCATGACATTTTTGGCATGAGCATAGGTAGGCCCTAAAGTTTTAGATCGTGTTTTTACATTTCATTAAAATATTTTATGTAGCCTAGATATCAATAATTGAATCATATAGTCCTATGCCTATATAGGCCTACAGTGAGGGACAACATTAGTTGGAAAATGTATAGAAATGAAGAAGGCAATAGGCCTAGTTAATAAATTTCATGATATAATTTCGTTCAAGTATTGGTCGCATTAGCATATAGGCCTATAAAATTATAAAATTTTGTAGGCCTATAGGCCTATCATGTGGAGTCTCCTAAAATAATAAAAATAATTAAAACATATACCTATAGTCTATATTAGGGCCTACTAACAAAAATTCAGATGCTAGCCTACTGTTTGAAAATTATAAATGTATAAACCCTTAAAATGTTAAATTTAGGCCTAAAAATTAAAATTTCAAACTTTTAACTTCAAAATGCTAAAAATCACTACCCTTGATTAGGCCTATAACTTCCATTGCCGTTGACCCTACTTTTTCTCTCTGGCGAGGAAGAATTTCCTCTCCACCTTGGGTCCTCGTATGTAGGACTAGCTATCTGCTACTACTGCATGGAAAAAAATGTGAATCAGAAAAGGAAAACAAAAAAAGAATAGAAAAGTCAACTGTAAAGTTTAAATATAAAAATAGGCGTAGGCCAAATTAATTTTAAAAAATTGGCCTATGCAGGCCTATCTATTAATAATCAGGACTAGTGGTCGCCCAGCGGTCGAAATTTGACCATAGTTCATTAATTTTTTTAATTTGCCACAAATATGTCATTAGGCCTCTACATTAATATTCGATTTATTTTAAAAATAAGAACGGTAGGAAATATGTGGTAAGCCTACAACTTGGCTAAGCCATATTAAAAAAAACAACGCGTCATTTGAAATTTGTATAGACTACTACACGGTGATTACAAATGATTGGAGCGATTTCATGATTTTATTGTAGCGATCTTATTTGACATATCTTCACAGAACTTTAAAGTTATGTATAAAAACTCATAAGGTTTTTTTTTTGTTTTCTCTCGCAGCCGTGTTTCAGCTTTAAACCGAGAGAGCGCAGCAGTTATCAAAGATGGAGACAGGCGAGGAGAAAGCATATGCTGTGCTTGAATTTCATTCAACTCAATCTGTGATAACTGTGCAACGACACTTCAGAACGAAGTTCGAGAAAGATGCACCGAGTGCCAACTCCATTCGGCGATGGTATGCGCAATTTAATGCTACAGGATGCCTCTGTAAAAGGAAATCAACGGGTCGTCCTTCAGTGAGTGAAGAAAAGGTTGAGAGTGTGCGGATGAGTTTCACACGTAGCCCACAGAAATCAACACGAAAAGCGAGCAGAGAGCTGAACATTCCACAACCGACCGTTTGGAAGATCTTGCGGAAAAGATTGAAGCATAAACCTTACCACTTGCAATTTCTACAAGCCTTACGCCCTTCACGCCCATTGACAAAGTGAGTCGGTTTGAATTTTGTACACAAATGCAGCAGTTTATGGATGAGGATGGTTTTTGTGAGAAACTTGTCTTCAGTGACGAAGCAACATTCTTTGTGAATGGCAAAGTGAACAAACACAATGTGCGAATCTGGGGCACAGAAAATCCCCGCGTTATTGTGCAGCACATTCGCGACTCCCCAAAAGTTAGTGTGTTCTGTGCGGTTTCTCAGTTCAAAGTTTATGGCCCTTTTTTCTTCTGCGAGCAGAACGTTACAGGACACGTGTACCTGGACATGCTCGAAAATTGGCTCATGCCGCAGCTGACGACCGACAGTGAGACCTTCATCTACCAGCAGGATGGTGCTCCACCACACTTCCATCACGATGTTCGTGAATTTTTAAACATGAGATTGCCAAACCGATGGATCGGTCGCAGTGGAGAGAATGATCAGAAATTGTTGTCATGGCCTCCACGCTCCCCCGATTTGACGCCGTGCGATTTTTTTGTTTGGGGGTATGTGAAAGATTCAGTGTTTGTGCCTCCTTTACCAGTAGACTTACCAGAACTGCGAGCTCGCATAATCAATGCCTTTGAACAAATTAATAGGGACATGTTACGTCGAGTATGGGACGAACTTGATTACAGACTTGATATCTGCAGAATCACCAAGGGGAGCATATGGAGCACCTGTAACATCTCAAAAAAAACCTGGGAAGTTGCTCTATGTATCTGTAAAAGTTCGTGAAAATATGTCGAATACTACAGCTACCATAAAATCATGAAATCGCTCCAATCATTTGTAATCACCCTGTATTTATAGACCTTCTATTAATATTTGCATATGACCTATTATAATGTGTACAGGGATAAGTTATAGGCCTATATCCCTTATTCTTTGTCTCTCACTCCGACCCGTCAATGTTCTATGTCGAGGCATAGCCTAATAGAAGTAGGCGCGAATAAGTAAATATAAAAAAGTAGGCTAATGAAATTGTTGAAACCAGGATTAGACAGGGTTTAATTTAAATTTAAATAATAAAATGTAGGCTACTCACTTTTTTTAAACCACTAATAATAAATACGTGAGAATATGTCAATTGACATTGCTGCTGTGGAGCCCTATACTATTTATATAAATTATACTAGGCCTATTTAAATTTGCATTTGGCGTATTATTATGTGTACGGGAATATATAGGCCTATCCCTTCTTCTTTGTCTCTCACTCCGACCCGTCATTGTTCTATGTCGAGGCATAATTAAAGTAGGTGCGAATATGTAAATAGGCCTATAAAAATGTAATGAAATTACTAAAACTTAGACAGGGTTTAATTTATATTCAAATAATAAAATGTACTCACTTTTTTAAACCACTAATAATAGATTCACGAGAGTAAGTCAATTCACATTGCTGCTGCACAATTTTTTTTTTCAACAATGCACTTTCAGCATGAATGTAGACAATGAATGAGTAATAGGCCTACACATAAATTCCTTAGAGAATCTTTATTTTCTTTTGTTTAATTTAATTTATTTGTAACACATATTATAGGCTACATATATTTTACTTTTCTGCACCCCTTCTCTATATGAACTTTAATTATGCCAAATATCACACTCCTCCATTCGCGCAATGTGCTTAAAAAGGGGTAGGCTACAACGTTTTTTCTTTATGTATTAATATAATTTATAGATTTTATTGTACTATAATGTAAGATTGCAATATAGGCCCTAGTATAAATCAAAAGTTAGACTTATGATTGTCTTTTGTTTTGTTTTCACATTCAAACAGTTGAATAGTATGGTATTTATTAGAAGTAAGACTTTTGTCATTTATCTTGACTTCACACACAATATAGGCCCTATATGATATAGAGACCTACTGGGCCTATATGTAGGCCTATTACAAATGTATATTTTACTAGCTAATACCCGGCATGCGTTGCTATGTCTAAATAAATGAAATATTGAAGGTTACTTAAATTGTATGGTAGGCCCTATACACTGAGGAACCAAATATGGCGGTTGCATGTCAGTTTTTAATTTTGGATTTCAAGTTAAACCACCACTTCTAATTGTCGGATTTCACTCATCTGTGGTAAATAGGGATATAGGCCTACCTCTATTTATTTTAATACGATAGGCCTATAGCCTACTGAGTTTCGTTTCGAAACATCGAAAAATGTGACCGGTAGAGCGATTTTTAAATGTTCACTTCAGCTGAACTCATACACCTATTGGTTTTAGAGGTTCCAATTGTGAATCTAAAATCATCGAGAAATCAGTGACAGACAGACGTAACTTATATAGAAGAAATATAGGCCTATATATGTAGGCCTATATAAAGATTAGATAAAAATCCTGACTCTATTTATAAGCCTAATTTATCAATTTTTAACTGTTATATATAGGCCTACCTCTATTTATTTTAATACGATAGGCCTATAGCCTACTGAGTTTCGTTTTAAAACATCGAAAAATGTGACCGGTAGAGCGATTTTTAAATGTTCACTTCAGCTGAACTCATACACCTATTGGTTTTAGAGGTTCCAATTGTGAATCTAAAATCATCGAGAAATCAATGACAGACAGACGTATATAGAAGAAATATAGGCCTATATATGTAGGCCTATATAAAGATTAGATAAAAATCCTGACTCTATTTATAAGCCTAACTAATCCATTTTTAACTGCTATATATAGGCCTACCTCTATTTATTTTAATACGATAGGCCTATAGCCTACTGAGTTTCGTTTTGTACATCGAAAAATGTGACCGGTAGAGCGATTTTTAAATGTTCACTTCAGCTGAACTCATACACCTATTGGTTTTAGAGGTTCCAATTGTGAATCTAAATCATCGAGGACCCAGTCAGACAAAAAAAAAAAAAAAAAAAAGCTATCAAAATCCGTGGTCAGTCGTTTAGAAGAAATCAGTGACAGACAGACGTAGGCCTGTATAGAAGAATTATAGGCCTATATATGTAGGCCTATATAAAGATTAGATAAAAATCCTGACTATTTTATCCTAATTTATCAATTTTTAACTGCTGCCTATTTACACGCGAAGTTCATTAAAAAATTTATCGCAGCCGAGAAGACAAAACAAACGTTCATACCATTAATAATAAGTAAACATACGCTGGTGCTACCTGGCGATTTGCCTTGAGTTACAAATCCAAATTGAGGTAGACAGGGGGTCAACAGTTTTCTTACACTGTTGCATATTTCTACTAAAAATACTAGTCTGCTAGGACTGTCAGATGTTTATACAACAAATTGTAGCGTGCCTCTATGAGTACACTTGTGCATCATTTGAGTTTGCCTTGTAGCCTACAATTTTACATTACTGTTCATTTCCACATTATTTATTCTGGCTTCTGTTTCCAGGGTTTCAAGTTTTAAACCTGGCCGAACTCCATGAATTTTAGGGGAATAAAAACTTGAAATGGCTTCCTTCAGAAGGGAAGTAAAGCTGTGAGTCCCATTTTATAGATAGGCCTATAAGTTAACTAACTGGAACTATCGAACCCATAGGCTCATGGCCGCGCAAACACGAAAGTTCTCCACACATTCCTATACTGAGCTAATTTTTCCAATCATCCCCTGAATTATCTACTTCTCTCAAATCATGGTTGTTATTCTCTCACCTCATTCCTGGACTATCAACTGTGCATTTTCCCTCTGGTTTTCCTACAAGAAGCTCCCATGCTCCTCTTTTATTCCCCATTCGTGAAACATGTCCTGTCCATCTCAGTCTACGAGACTTAGGCCTAACTGTTCTTAGGCCTAAGTTATATCTGGTTTCCTACAAAGATCATGTAGCTCACTGTTATGTAACCCGTAAACCACGTTTAATGTTATTCTTCCCACCTCATTTTTGGTCTTCCAAGAAGGCGGTTTCCTTTTGGTTCTCTTAAAAGAAGTTTCCATAAGTTACTCCTCTTTCATTCCCCATTCTTGCCACATGTCATGTCCATTTCAGTCTACGAGACTTAACTATTTTATTAGGCCTAACTTATATCTGGTTTCCTATAAAGATCATGTACGTCACTCTTACGTAACCCTCGACCCATGGTTAATGTTATTCTTCCACCTTGTTCTTGGTCTACCAACTAACCGTTTTCCTTCTGGGTTTCTTAAAATAGGTTTCCATTCTCCTCTTTCATTCCCTATTCCTGTCATATGTCCTGTCCATCTCAGATGTTAATTATAAAATTGGTAGCCTACCTGGTAAGTCAGTTGTCTGCTACTAAATTATTAAATTTCTTCAAGTTATTCCAATAAGGAGGCCTTTCAGAAACAATGTTTCATCTTCTGCATTTTAACTGGAACTGTTTTTTAAAGGCCTCCATATTGGAATAACTTGAAGAAGTTTAATAATTTAGTTCAGGACGACTGACTTACCAGGTAGGCCTACTAATTAATAGGCCTATATTTAACATCTTATTACATAACCTCAACGGTGCTTTAATATGAAATTCAAAAGTGTTGACTGTCCATTTCAATCTATGGGACTGTTTATATTAGGTCTAGGCCTGTAAGTTATCTGTTTTCCTTTAAAGAGCATGTGGCTCACCGTTAAGTAGTATTCTCCATTCGCCTGTCTGTTCATGACGTGCACTGCGGAAGATATTTTTTGCATTTAGACCTAGGCCTACAAACTCGATGCTATTCTTTTTGCAGACGATTTAGCTCTTCTGGCACTTTCCGAAAATGATTTGCAACGATCAATTAGGCCTATAATTTACAAAAAATAGCTGCCAAATTTAATATGGAAATATCAATTAACAAAACTAAAATTATGGCATTTCATGGGAAGGACCCCATACAAAGTAAAATCTGTCTCCAGAATAAAATTTTAGAGAGATCTAATCAATTTAAATACCTTGGATATTATCTCTCTATCTGGGACGAAAAAGATATCCCTGAAAAAATTACTAGTTATAATAAAAGTTTAGGAATTATTAATCAAGTTATGAAACCATCCCTTGTACAAAAAAACACCAGATTACGTTTATATAACACTTTGGCTAGACCACTGTTGACCTATGGTAGTGAAGCATGGACACTAAAAAGACAACATGAAAGCAGAATAACGGCTTGTGAAATGAGATTCATGCGCAGAACAGCTGGTTACACCAGATGGGATCGGAAAAGGAACACCGATATCTTAAAAGAATTGAAGACTACTGCCAATTTTGGAATATATTAAACAGTACCAACTAAATTGGAAACACCATCTTGAAAGAATGAGTTCAAATCGGATCCCCAAAGCTGTTTATAATTATATACCAAGAGGACGAAGATCACTGGGCCGTCCTATGAAACGCTGGAGGGAAAATTTTCTATAGGATCGTAACAGGCCTTGGCCTAATACTTGGAAGGAAGAAGAAGACCTAGGCCTATGTAGTTCTAAATCATAAAAATAACATAGGCCTAGAATCTATCACATAAATGAAGTTTCCATATGGCAGAATAATGAAAGTATGGTAGCACTTTGTATTTTAGTAATTAAGCATGAAGAGTTGGTTATTCGGGTCATTTCCCGTCCTGACGCTTGTGATGCATTGCAGCGAGATGACAAATAGTTGGAGTCGCTACTGCAAGCAATTAGTAACGCCGCCATGTTGGTGGTCATCCGGTCCCTACAGCAGGAGTCCCAAACCCATGCACACATTAATTTACATAACATGTCATTACTAATTACAAAACTGTCACCTTCAACAATCGCACAGTGATAGCGCCTGTGGTCAAACCGTTACAGTATTCATAGAAATGGCTTTATCATTTCCATAAGTGATAATCCTACCTAACCTAGTGCTATGATTGACCGATTTATTTTAACAAAAAAGAATAATGGTCACCGACATGGTCTATAGGCCTATGTAGGCCTAATATTGTTTTCTACTTTATGCAGTTGGATGCTATTCTTCCAGTTGACATACCATATATTAGCTATAGGCTAGTGGTAAGATATAACTTCCTGGGTTGCGAAATATCATACACAGCGGAAACAGATATAGGCTAAATAACATTCTAAATAAGTTTAATTAGGCCTATATAACAGGAACACTAAAAAGAACAGGAAAGACTCTATAATGAAATTATACAAGACAATGGCAGTGCGTATTATTACTTATGGATCCGAAACATGGACAGTGACAAAACAACAATCAGCCAGAATACAAGCTGCTGAAATGAGATTCCTCAGACCAATAGCAGGATATCAAAGAACAGACAAAAACATAACACAGAAATAAGACAACAACTAAAAGTAGAGGAATTAAACACAACAATATAAAAATACAGAACAAACTGGAAAGAACACTTGGCAAGGATGACTGAGAATAGAATACCAAAAGCAGCATAGGCCTACAGCTATTCAGCGCGAGGAAGAAGATGTTTGGGAAGACCAAAGAAAATATGGAAATAGCAGCAATTTGGAGCAGGAACAGGCTAGTAAACAAGCCTAAACCGTGAAGAAGAAGAAAAAGCTATAGGTCTACTAGCTATAATTCAGCCGCTGAGTGTCCGGGCCTGACGTTTTCACTACAGTGCTGCCGATATGGATAGGCTATTCAATAAAACAAATTCTGTACTGCGACAAAGAGCAACTGAAGCCACGCGGTTAGCAGAAATATAGCTGACAACATCGCAGCAATTTCAAACCTTACTTACGGCGTCAAGAGCAGTGATTGGTTGTGGCAGACATCCTCTCCCATTTCAACTATTTCCTTATTGGCAGTAGAGGGCGATTTTCTCCCTTTACCCCTCGTACAACCTAAACATCAGGGCCAGGGACTCAGCGGCTGGACTTTAATATCCGGCGTGTGCTACTACTTCTAAACACATAAAATATGTATTTTTATTTTTAGTTGAATACGTAAAAACAAAATTAAGGTTTTATTTGGAATATTTTCTGACAATAAATTAAATTACTCTTTAAAGTAGAGACCTTTAGATTCTATGGTCTGGAACCATAAATATATAGGCCTATATATATATATATATATATATATATATGCCTATATGGTATGATAAGAAAAATAAATGCCTGGACGGGATTCGAACCCGGATCTCTGAGTCTGTACCTCAGCGTGATATCCATTACACTACCAGGCGAATACAATTCAAACACTTATTTTTCTTATAGGCCTATATGTATTATACATTTATACTCTCCATTATTACTAGATGTCGCGAGAACACTGTCTTCACTGCAATCTAGTAGCTGACTATATCAAGTAAGCAAATTAAAGAGAATATTTATTTTACTTTATAGCAGTGACGCTTTATCGATGTTATATATATATATATATATTTCTTCGAATAATTCCTTCAGACCAACTTTCACAGCTTCAATGTTTTCACTATTTTCGAAATTTCAGACAAGAAATCGGGTATGGATCAAAACAGATGGTAAACTGAAGGCGCAAAATCAGGTCTTTAGCCTATGCTGAGTGTGAAAGCATTTCGATTCCCCTCAATTCCTGAATTTTAGTCATGATTCAGTATGGAGTCTGGCATTGTTCTGCAAGAGAACTCTGTTTTGGTTAACTATCACTGGGTATCTCGGTCTAAATGTTTTATGGATTCGTTCCACTCGTTGAGAATTATGCTCCGCGTAGACTGCACACCCCTTTGGAGCAAACTCCTGTGAATCATCGTCATCATCATCACATGGCGCTACAGCTCATATCGAGACCTGGCCTCCCGAATTCTCTTCCTCCACACTTCTTCATTCGCCGCAGCTGACTTCCAATTCCTGTGACACCAAGCTTCAACTTAGCGTCCTTTCTTATTGCATCCTCCCATCTATTTTTGTTTTCCTTGAGATCTTTTCCCATCAAATGTTGCCTTCATTACCTTTTAGGAACTCTTTGATCCTGCATTCTGTGCACATGTCTCTTAAGGCGGATTATGGTGTCTAAATTATACGTTCCGTACAGTTGTTTATGTTATAAATTATTTATGATTCTCCATTCACCCTTTTCATCAATGGATCCATACATTCTTCCTAATATCTTTCTCTCATATCAGCACTCTTCTGGGAAAAGGTCCAAGTCTTACAACCATAGGCCTACATCAGAACTGATTGGATCATAGTTTTTTTATACATAAGGATTTTAGTTTTCCTATGTCTATTCTAGTCATCATCATCATCATCAGCTTCATCTTTTTCTTGACCTCAAGGTTTAGGCGATTCGCCTGTTCCGAATTCACAATTATTCCTTCTCTCTCTTCCTAGGTCTTCCTTACTTACTTACTTACTCACTGGCACTATCGAACCCGTAGGTTCATGGCCGCGCGGACATAAGCTCTCCATACATCCCTATCCTGAGCTAATGCTTTCCAATCATTCCCTGTATAATCTACTTCCCTCAAATCATAGTTAATGTTGTTCTCCCACCTCATTCTTGGTCTACCAACTGGGCGTTTTCCCTCTGGCTTTCCTACAAGAAGCTTCCATGCACGTCTTTCATTCCCCATACGTGCAACATGTCCTGCCCATCGCAGTCTATGAGACTTAACTGTTCTTATTATATCTGGCTTCCTATAAAGACCATGTAGTTCATTGTTATGTAGTCTTCTCCATTCACCTGTCTGTTCATCTCTCTTTGGTCCAAAAATTTTCCTAAGAACTTTATTCTCAAATACTCGTAATCTCCTTTCCTCCCTTAAAGTAAGAGTCCATGTTTCGCACCCATATAATATAACTGGTAGAATAATAGTTTTATATATTTTCAGTTTAACGTTTTTTGAAAGGAGTTGGGACATCAAAAGTCTCTGCAATGCATAATAGCATGCATTTCCAGAATTGAGCCTATGCTTAATTTCTTTGTGCGTCTCATTCCTATTTGTGATTATTGTTCCTAGGTATATGAATTCAGCCACTACCTCAAAATTTCCCCCATTTGTCATTAGCCGTCCATCTCCATTATATACTGAATTTCTACCTGTGACCACATATTTAGTCTTACTGATATTTACTTCCAGTCCTAATTTGTTAGTGTTACTCAATAGTGTGTGCGTGTTGGCCTTTAGTATCTCTTCGCTATCGGCCAATGGTACTACATCATCAGCATAAACTAACAGCTTATTAATACCATTCAGTTGTAAGCCTTCCTCATTCTCTAAAGATTTAATGGCATGCTCTAGTACAAAATTAAATAGTAGAGGAGATAGTGCATCTCCTTGCTTCAACCCATTCTGGATTTCAAAAGTGTCTGAAAACTGTTTGCCTACACGCACTTCCTACATCCCTTAATCCCGTTGGTTTATAATCTTCTTTCTTCTATTCTCTAAATATACTCTTCCCAGCCGACGCGGTGTTGTTGAATTAAGTATCATTTTATTGAATATATTTCTAATTCACTTCTTATTTCTTCGATTCTTATGTAGTCCAATTTTGTGCATCCTTTGGTCCCTCTTAGAAAAGTCATTTCCTGCATTTTTTATTCTACTCGAACTCCTCTTATTTGTTACCCAGGAATGTCTATCGTATTAAAGTAGACTACCGCCGATGTTTTGTAGAATTTCAATCTTGTATCCTTTCTACTATTCTACAATTAATTACATTATTAGGATTAAAATATGTTTTATTTGCTGTATTAATTACTTTTTTAATTTCTGTCATCTCATTGATGTTTTCTGTAATGCAGGGTCCCAAGTATGTGGATTGTTCAGTGAATCAAACCTTCAAAATTCCACCAGACACGCAATATTACATTAGAAACCAACATTACTTATGATACAACCTAATACAAGCCCTGTTTTAACTTATTTAAAAATAAGAATATATTTTTTCTGCCGGCTTAACAAGTGTGTGCAACCACACAAATTATAAATTTAATGACTTTAGCAGCTCTATTAATGCATGTGTTTTCTCTGTTCTTGGGCGTTGTCCCCGCGACTTCATTAGGTAACGTACGATTATATTCCACCATGCTTTAAAATACATTCACTGATTTATTTTTAATCTTTAGGCCTATATAAATTTTATAGTAAAATGTTCTTAATGCAGATAGATTACCCTTATAGTTTAGTTTAATTCTGAGTGTGAGTTTCTCAACTTGGGGTCTGCATCCCGGTATCGGCCTCTGATAGCAGTCCTAAGCCCTATTATTTTCATCTAGAAGTTCTTCCGAAAATCATTATTTTAATTACAATTACATAAATAGCCTATGTTGATCAATTAATGTAAGAAGTATTTATGAACATGGGGTACGCCGTAGCGCAGTGGTTAAGGCACTGAGCTACAAGCCGGAGGGTCGAGGGTTCAAGTCCCGTTGGGGTCAGGATTTTTAAACTGACCCAAACCCTTTGGCGGCACTATGGCCCTGGGGTCGACTCAGCCTCTAACGGAAATGAGTACCAGACGCTTGTTCTGGGGGTAAAGGCGGCCGTCACGCAGGGCTGACAACCCGGCTGACATAAAGTGCCGATTGTCTAGAAAATGTGGGAGCCTTAACCTCCTACTACCCCAAGGGCCTCCTGAGGCCTGTTGTGGGATCACTTTACTTTATTTATGAACATAGGTTATTTATTTGCATTAGGTTTGAGTCTTGTAGTAGGTCTAGGTGTATTGAATTTTTTTCGGACCACAAAATTAAATTATTTTCTCAATTTACTTGGCTCATTCCATCATGTTTTTTTTTCTCCAATTCCACCTGTTTGTCATTCGACATTTCAGGTATTCTCTCCTGGCATTGGCGTATTGTAACCCACTTCCGAGGTTGGGGCGCCTGGAAGGCGGGGTTACGCTGCCCCAATGATAAGTTGGGTGATGACGTTAGATAATGATGCGCCAGGAGAGGCCTTAAACCTAAATTTAGTCTAATGAGGTGAATATGATATTGATTGCCAGATGACGTTCTGGGACCGTTTGGGCCTTAAAATATCCTGACATTTGTCTTACAGGTGAGGAAAAACCCCGAAAAAACCTCACCCAGGAAACTTGTCCCGAGCGGGGATCGTACCCGGGCCCGCTGCATGACAAGGCAGCACGCTACCTCGAGACCACAGCAGTGGACACATTCCATCATTAGGCCTATTATATAATTATAATTCTTTCATACGTGTGTATGTCACTGAACTCCTCTTAAACGACTGAACCGATTTTGTTTGAATGAGTCCCTGGATAGTTCAGACTTTTAAAGTTGGACTCGGTAGTTGGCGCTGCGATCGTTTTTTTTACGGTGTTTTTTTTTTTATATTTTTAAGATTTTTTCCTATATAAGAACATACGGTATAACCCCAAAATTACACCCCGACCACCCCCAATATTTTTCCGATTGAGGGTCTTTCCACTTTTCAGCGGTTGCCCTTTTACCAGCCGGCTGCTGGCCCTTCACATCCACATGTGTCAATCACAGAGGTAGATGATCAACAGCCAGTGTAGGGGTGACATGTGGTTAGCATGTCGAGTCCCCCAGCCGTTATAGCTGGTTCCTCAACCTGGAGCCGCTACTTATTGTAGCTACCCAATTGCCTCACGATGCTGGGTGGGCACCGGTCCCATACTGGCCGAAATACCATGAGAAAATTTCTTCCCCCATGGAGACTCGAACCAGCGCAAGTCCCGTAGCTCTGCGCCAAGGTTTCGTACCTTAACCGCTCGGCTACGGCACGGGACTCCCAATATTTTTTAAAGTGAAAAAAAAAAAACCTTCTGAGAAGTTCATGAAAAATTGACCTCCTAAGAATAATTCATAGTTAATTATGTTTGTGTACCATAGGTGGCGCTGATGTCGAATTCTGTAGAATTTGGTGGTAGTTTGGCGTTATTAAATAATTCTAATCTGAAAGTGCACAAATTTATTGATTTTGCTTTGGCCAACAACAAATCACACAGCGACGAAACCAAAAAGATTACAGTGTCAAACACAATAAGTTAGTTTATCGACAATTCTAATATCGAAAAAAAGAAAAAAAAATTGCTGAACCAGCTAATAGCAGACAAGTCAAGGTTCGGGCAGGACAATGTCTGTCGGGTCCGCTAGTTATCATTATAAAATAAAACATTAGGCCTATTATATAGGCCTATTAATTTATTTAATATCTAGTAAACCAGATGTAACTTAATAACAACATTTAAGTCTCGTACACTTCGATAGGCAGGACATTTGGCAAGAAATGAGAATTGAAAGAGGACGGAAACTGTTTAAACTTAGGCCTATAGGAAAACCAGAGACAAAGGTTCAAGAATGAAGTGTGGAACATTTATTTAGCCTGGTTGAGTAAGGCCATATGACCTTCTCTTGCAGATATTAGGGCAAAGTTGTATTACATTAGAATACTAACTAACTCACTGGCGTTATCGAACCTGTAGTTTCATGGTCACGCGGACATATGCCTCCTAAGCTCTCCATTGAAGAAGTAATTCTCTTCATGTGAGTTCTCAATGTGTTGGTAACATTTTGAAGATGGATTTATGTCCCAGAAAGGATTATTGGTTTAGGTTGGGTTTAATGTAGGTAGAGACGAATTCTCTTCTCAAGATCGGAAGTTGGTACACTGGATAGGAAAACACTTCAGAATCACAAAAAAAAAAAAAAATGTCTTTGTAGAAATAATTGCAAATTTATTCACTTCTTAAGTTCCCAGCAGTTTAAGTAAATGTAGGTGGTATTATTCTTCACCGTCAATTAAAAATAAATTCTTTTCTTTTCTTAAATCAATTATTCTTCTTATATTAAATGTTACATTTTATCAGGAGAGCTCTTATTGCTTCTATCTTTGTTGAAAGTTGTATGCAGAATGACTAGTATAATTCTTTTATAATTTTAAGACCATTATTACATCACATGATGTTATTTTTTAATTCTATTGATTAATAGTCCTTTATATATATATACAGTATATATATGGTTTAATTTGATTTGTTAAATAAGAAAGTTAATTGTTTTAATATTCAATCAGAGTTTAGTTTATTTTCATTTAAGAATATGAAGTTATGCAGGTGTTCTTATTACAGTTATGTTATAAAATAGAAGGCTTTATAATTTTGACAACAATGACTTAAAACAATTTTAAAAACATTCTTTACAAAAACCGTTATGTAGTAAAATTTATTCAATTATTATTGAGACATTTTTATTCAACAATAACTAACAATGAATTATTTAGATATTTTTATTTATTTAAGTTATATTTAAATATTAAAAGAATTTTAAAATACAAAATTACTAACTTTAACTTTCATATTTATTATAATAATACCCTGTCCGCTCTTAAAGTGATCCTCGTCAAAACAAAACTATGTGACCTGCTCGCTTTTCATTTGTTATGGACACCGACGTACGTTGTAGAAGCAATAAGTAGCTACGCGAAAAAGTTATTCCCTTCATTAAATTAAAAATATGTCCTGTGAATATACTTCTTCGTGGACAATAATATTCAAAATATACAAATATTTTAAAATGTACCTAATCAATAATTACAACTTAAAATAGTTTATTACATATGGGTGATGCATTTGAATCATGCTTCAGTCGATTCTCATGAAACAAAATGGCTGAAAGTATCGAGTCTTCTGTTGCTGTATCGTCATCTCCCTGTCAAAAGTGACAGTAATTGTGATGCGAATGGCGGAAGGACATTGCTTCTACAACGTACGTCGGTGTCCATAACCAATGAAAAGCGAGCAGGTCACATGAGTTTGTTTTGACGAGGATCACTTTAAGAACGTACAGGGTATAGTTGCTGTTTTTGTTTACGACGATATAGACTCAAAGCGTATGGAGTAACAACTGACCTTATTTGCCCAAAGATGTCATGAGTGGCATGCGGTCAACATGCCAACTCAATGAGACTTCTAGCAATCAACTAAGGTATTAAGATACTAGGAAATTTGAGATCGGTAAATTTTGCTTAGAGATCTCTTTGCTCAGACTTAAGGATCTTTTACGAGCCTGAAAATCTTCGGACTCGGGATCCACGGCTTAAAGTCCCTCTCGGAAGACTTTTTGGATTTTTCCATCCTGAAATGATCCACCGCTGTGGTCTCGAGGTAGCGTGCTGCCTTGTCACGCAGCGGGCCCGGGTTCGATCCCCGGTCGGGACAGTTTTTCTGGGTGAGGTTTTTATCGGGGTTTTTCCTCACCTGTAAGACAAATGTCAGGAAAACTTTAAGGCCCAAACGGTCCCCGAAATCATATGGCCATCATCCTTATCATTATCATCCTTACCATTATCATTATCATCATCATCCTTCACCGGTGTGGAAAGCAACGGGAAGCTACCACACCTACACAATTCCCTAGTAAAGCTGCAAGCATAGCATGAAAATGCTATGATTGCAGTGAAGGACCCTGCCTTCGGGCAGAATTACTATGGATGGATGCTGAAAGGTTCATCAACCCCGGCCGTGTTTGAACTCGCGACCTCGGGACCAGAGACAAGGAGTATAATCTCTAGTTCACTGTGGTCGATATTCTATGCTTAAAAATCTGTCGACCCTGGCCGGTTTTGAACCAGCGAAACTCTGATCTGAATACTACCAATAGTAAACATTAGTCCTCCAGGACTGATCTTTCTTTTAGTTTAATGTGTCACCAATGTAGGCCTATTGAAGCATTGCCAAGATTAGCCATTTACCGTATAGCCTAATCCATATGTGATTCATTTAAATTTATACGGTTTGGATATAGACCTATTCTATGTTATTCTGCTTAGAGCTGATTTCTTGCGTTAATGTTTTCCAGTCTGT
This sequence comes from Diploptera punctata, assembly GCA_030220185.1. Classification (NCBI taxonomy): domain Eukaryota; kingdom Metazoa; phylum Arthropoda; class Insecta; order Blattodea; family Blaberidae; genus Diploptera; species Diploptera punctata. The sequence goes on along the minus strand of JASPKZ010004629.1, from coordinate 53,017 downwards.
TTTTAATGTCAGATCGACTTGAAGCTTAATTTGTTATGACAATGAATAATTATCATATTTTATGTGTCTAGACATTGTGTCGCCATGAAACAAACACATGCCTCTTTATTAATAATGTAATTAAACAGATATTGGCTCGCCTAAATATTATAGTGAAAGGTTGGGAGAAGAAAATGTATAGTAGATTATAGTCACATAGCCCTATATTATTAATAGTGTAAGCTAATATAAAAGGACTGCAATTTCATTCCAGGATGAATATTCAACCACATTAATCAAAGGAATGCTATTTCTATTAGGAAACAGATTCTATTAGCTTCTTTTGCTCTCAATTTTTGGCCCTGATTTTATCTTACAAATATAGGCGTAATGCCACAATTAAACCGCATATACAAAAGCAGAATAGTTTTCATTAAATGGATGATGCTATGCATCAACCAGCTAAACGCTATTAAAAATGCCATTTTTGATGCCATCTGTTGTACTGCCTCATGAAGAAGTATACGCACACTTTTAAACGCCAAATCTTCAAAAAGCTCCTGCTTTTGTGATAAAGAAAGCTTCTCCTTTTTTAATATTCTGAACAGGTTAGACCATTATTTTTCTCCAACAAACAAATTGAATATAGCAAATAATGAATAGATTCAGTGATTTTACTGAGTTGTTTATTCAAAATATAAATGATTAACCTATAATGTTGATTATAATAGTTTGATGTGTTTCATTATTTCTCCACTAGAGTGCATTCTTACAATATTGCGATCCTATTTGGCAAGAAATAATATGATCGAGTTGCAGTGAAAATACATAACCTCACATTTCTAATTTGTTTTCAAACCTCGCCGTTTACATTAACTAGGCCTATATAAATATTTTAAAACACTATATTCAAATAATTATTTTTTAGTAAAGAGCTTAATTTTATTCGTTAAATAGTCCTAACAAATGCCACTCTTGATTTCCAAATTCTCTAGATAAATTCACTCCTCACTTTGTGAGTCGTGAATTTATCGATAATTTGGAAATCACTCGTGGCATTACTTATGATTTTTTTATAGTAATTCTGCCCGAAGGCAGGTCCTTCACTGCAATCATGCATTTTCATGCTATGCTTGCAGCTTTAGGGAATTGTGTAGGTGTGGTAGCTTCCCGTTGCTTTCCACACCTGTGAAGGCTGATGATGATGATGATGATAATGGTGTTGATGATGATGATGGCCATATGATTTCGGGGACCGTTTGGGCCTTAAAGTTTTCCTGACATTTGTCTTACAGGTGAGGAGAAACCCCGATAAAAACCTCACCCAGAAAAACTGCCCGACCGGGGATCGAACCCGGGCCCGCTGCGTGACAAGGCAGCACGCTACCTCGAGACCACAGCGGTGGACTTACTTATGATAACATCTGGAGAAGAAGATATAATAAAGAATTAATTCAATTATTAGGAGATCTCGATACTGTCTCACACATAAGGCTTGGCCATTTGAGATGGATTGGACATATTAATAGAATGCCAAATAATAGACAAGTAAAACAAACAAGGAACCAGATTGAGAGGAAGACCTAACAATAGATGGTGGGATTGTGTGTGCCAAGATCTTAAAAAAAGTCAAATAACCCATTGGGAAAGGCTTTCTATGGAGAGGAATGTCTGGAGGAGGCGAAGGTCCTTATTGGACTGTAGTGCCATTTAAGAGGAAGTTTCTGCTGCATCCAGTGCTTCTGGCTTGACCACTGTCTTGTTTAAGAGTTCCTGTTGTAATGTATATGACTTTTATTTACTAACTTATGCATATTTTCCGTTAAACCTGTCAATCGTGTTTTGTATTTAAGTGGTTTAGTTTATTATCTTAAAGTGAGAAGCAACAGCCACTAGCACAATTTAAGTTAATGCATTTAGACAAGAAATACCCGCATGCTATTTACTCCACAGTAATGGAAACTGAAAAATTACAAACTAAACTCATAATTTCCATAATTGCCAACATTTACGACTTGATAATATTGATTGCATGATCAATTTAGTTAATTAACTTCGACTTTTAATATGGTGAAACTGATATATGTCTATTAATACAGTTTCAAATATAAATATAGCTTACCACCTATTATAAATATTAGAAAATGCCATTAGTTTACCAACTCCATTCCCGTGTGCTATTGATTTTTGCTTTTAATACAGATTATTTAAGTGGTCTGCTAATATAACAACCTAAGAAATGGTAGAATAATTTAATTTTATAATAAGCTATCAAAGAAGTCGGATTGCTGCAATGGAAATTTAAACGTAGAAAATATAGTTTATAGTCCACTGTAGTTACGTTACATTATCATGAATGCATTTGTATTAGGACTGTATGCTATTCTTATTATTATCCAGCAGATTGCTATGTATTTTTCTTAAGTAATATGTGGAGTTTTAATTAAGGAAAAATGTTTTTTATGATGACAATGCAGTGTTGTTAACTTTGCCTTGAAAGTCGTATTTTCTATTTTTTAAAGATATCAGCCATATTTGTGCTTAATTCTCACATAAAATATAATTTTGTAGACACATAAGGGAATTTATACTGATTTATGGAATGCATATATATTTTGTTGAATTGGAGAAACTCAATAATTATTTTAAAATGTCAGACCACAGTGAAAACAAAGAGCGATTTTTAAAATCGGGCTTTAGTTAAACCCCCGCTTCTAATGGTCGGATTTTGCTGATTTTTTGATAATAACTTTCTCGTTTTATTATAATAGCATAGGCTATACTGAGTTTCGTTTCGAATAATCGAAAATTGCCATCACTAGAGCGATTTTTAAATTTTAATTTCAGGTAAATTCCTACATCTAATGGTCCTTTCCTGGATAACGATTTCGTCTTTACTTTTTTTAATTAATCGATATAGGCCTATGCCAAGTTTGATTTCAATAAAACAAAAATTTACGGCCGTGAGAGCGTTAACTGACATAGGCTATATGCTATAGGGGCTCTATCATATAGGCCTATATATAGCCTATTTTTTCTATTTGTGATGGCCATTTTCGGTGTCAACCAGATTGGTTCGGTGAACATCTGTAAACATTTTATAATGATTAATTAAATAAAAATAAAACATAGTTTTATTTGATTTTCATATTTATTATATAATTCAGTGACAGCTGTTTCGGTACACTGTACCTTCTTCAGACATGTTAACAAATTATGAATTGTGTTCCAACTGATCTCAGCAACAATACAACAATATTTATTTAAATTATTAAATTTAACAAAAAAAATTTAAATAAATATTGTTGTATTGTTGCTTAGATCAGTTGGAACACAATTCATAATTTGTTAACATGTCTGAAGAAGGTACAGTTTACCGAAACAGCTGTCACTGAATTATATAATAAATATGAAAATCAAATAAAACTACGTTTTATTTTTATTTAATTAATAAATATGGATTTTCATGAAGTAAACACCAACTCAATTGATTATTTTATAATGATATTTTCATGAGAAAAATCGCAATAATTTCATCCCCTTCAGAATTCCCTAAAACAAGTGAAAATAAAATAATGAAAACCCCAAATAGGAAACAACATTATTTAAAGCCTAACAATATTTATAGACTACTATCTGAATGTAATAAAATTATATATTGTATAAAGTGATTAAACTTATTATTTTATTAAGTTCCAACTGTACCTACTGTATATTTACAATGACTCAATTATTTGAAAACATCTAGAATTTAACATCCCAACATATATAGGATTTATAGACTATGAAAAAGCTTTTGATTGGTAAATAGAAGTAAATTATGGGATATAATGACAAATAAAGGTATTCCACAACATTTGATTATGACTAAGCTGTACAAAGTTTATATGTAAAAAATATAATTGTAATAGACATAGGTTTTAAATCTAAACAACAAAAAATGGTAATAATAAATGGTGGTGTCAGACAAGGGTGTCCTTTATCATCTTCTCTTTTAAATTTATATATGCCTATAGACGAGGTTATGTTAAAAGTGGCAGATTAATTTAAATAAACATTTTAAAATAAATAATAAACTCTTGGATACAATATTATTTGCCGATGATCAAGTAGTGATTTCCAGTTCAGAAGATGATCTACAAAGACCTATTTTTAATTTCGAAAAAATAAGTACCAATTAGCCTACTATTTAAAAATTTCAAAGGATAAAACTAAAATTTTAGCATTTAAAGGACATGATACCTTAAGAGCAAAAATAATAATTGATATTAAAATTTTAGAGCAAGTGAACAGTTTTAAATATCTAGGTTTCAATTTAACTTATGAGGTGTTAAAATTGAATATATTAATGACAAAATAAATTAATTTAATTTAATGTGAAGCACTATTAAAATAACCCCTAAAAACACAAGAAAAGAAACAAAAATGAAATTTTATAAAGAAATGGCTGTTCCTGTATTCATGTATGGATCAGAATGTTGGTCGATCACTAAAAGACAAGAACAAAGATTGGAAGGAGCTGAGATTATATTTTTAAGAAATATAGCAGGATATAGTCTGCTGGATAAGAAAAGGAATGAAGATATAAGAAAGTAACTAAATATTTTCAATCTTACTAATTAAATAGGCCTATAGGAACGACTGAAAAGAACATATTGATAGAATGCCATAAGCAAGATTTCCAAAATTATTGCTAAATTATAAACCGCACGGAAGAAGAAATGTTGGACGCCCACACAAAAGATGGTCTGAACAATTTTAACAATTCTAGCTTTCATGAAACCGCAACGAGCCAACAGGCTTAAACCCTGGATGATGATGATGATGATGATGATGATTATTATTATTATTATTATTATTATTATTATTATTATTATTATTATTATTATTATTATTATTAAGTTCCAGTGATTTCAGCATATTACGACTTATCTGGACATGATACTGCAAATTTTCTGACAAACAAAAGACGTGTTATTACGCAAAAGACCTTCATCACCTATATCATTCCTGCAACGTATAGTTAGCTGACTTGATAAGAGACTATAAATGAAGTTCACAATGTCAAAAGTAACCTTTTTTTTTGTGAAGTTATAACGGTGTTGGCATTGCTTATCGAATGCCCTAGTATTAGAGAGCAAAGAGCTAGCTAATGATTGAATTGCCAAAATGCTCAGCATTATATTTATAGATTTATTTAGCCTGGTGGAGTTAAGGCCATGTGGCCTTCTCTTCCACTCGCCAGGACAAACATATGTTACATATAAATACAAAAAATACGATAATAGTACATACTAAACAATTAATTATCTTATTTGAAGAGAAAAATTATACGCTCAGACCGGGACTTGAACCCGGGACCCTTGGTTCTCTAGACCAAGTGCTCTACCAACTGAGCTACCTGAGCAAGTACCGATCTAAACGCAAATCTTTCTCTATATACATTGTAATTCCCATCCACCAAATGCTGTGAAGCCATGCTTCTATCTTGCAAATGGCGGCTCCTTTATTAAGAAGACATATTTGGGAATTAAAAAAAAAATAATAATTATCTGTCGAATTGAATAATAATGAAAATAATGTCTAATAATACAATAATATGAAATACAATTAAAATTAAATTAATGATAGAATGTATACAGAGAAGAATAACAGGTCGAATCTATTATACATAAGAAGAAAAGAAAAAGAAATACAAAGAAAATAATAAACTATGATGAGTTAATCTATCGCTTATTATACAAGTCATTAGGTAAATATATTAACAAATGTTAAAACTATTTTTACTAAATAATGAAAAACAAATTAATTTTTAAAAGTAATATTAGTGAGTTGTTTCTGTTAATAAACTTATTTTTAATGTGTTCCTCAAAGATGGTAAAGTTTGGCAGTCTCTGACATAGAATGGAAGGAAGTTACATGTTCTAGCAAGAGAAACTGTAAAAGATTTCGAATAATGGCTTGTGTGATGAGGAAGGATATAAAGGACACTGTGGTCAAGGGATCGGATATCTAATTTTTGTGTATCAGAGAGTATAGTGAAGCGGTGTGATAAATAATAAGGTAATGATGTATGAATATTTTATAGAGAAGGCATAGGGAATGGATGGTTCTACGATCTTGTAGACGAAGCCATGACAACTGTTCCAGGAACGGTGTAATGTGATCAAATCTACGTATACCACAAAATAAAACGCATGCAAAATTATGAACACGTTTGAAGTCTTTGGGTAAGAAACAGTATTTAGGTCAGTAAAAAGAGTATCATAATAATCAAAATGGGGCATTATAAGTGTTTCTACTGACATTTTCCTAAAGCAAACAGTAAACAATTTCTTATACGATTTAATGAGTGTATTATTGAGAAGATAGTTTTGCAAATTTTATTTACGTGTTTATTCCAAATAAATTTTTATTCATAAATAGGCCTACTCCTAGATTTTTGTAAACAGCAATATAATGTAGGCCTAATAGTATAGGTCTAACCGTCATTTGCTCAACTGAGTTGATTCCATTTAGGCTACTCTTACTTCACAAGTAGATGATGTTGCCTAACTCATTGTGAGTCCATACTTTAGTATAAAGACATGGAATTGTTTCCATCTATAATGTACTTCATGACGGACAAAAAATAAATTTGTTAGAAAATGGGGTTAATGTAACCGATGTTGCTGTATTTGTGTGTTCTTTATGGATAAGGGTGCCCAACTATCCTATCAATAGTTATATGGCATTATAGCAGGGGAGGCCTTGAAAGCATCCCATTGTCAAAGAACAATGTATAATTGTATCAGCTTTGCTTGAATAGAATACGGCCTTTATGCTCCCTGAGGTGAGGTCCAACTACTAGAGCAGAATAATTTGTTTTACAGTGAGCAGGGTGTTCAAAAATAAACGCGACAACCTGAATTGTCATTTTTTTCACATCATTCTGGTAGTTATAAGAAATTTCATTTTTCTTGTTTAGTGTAATAAGCTATCTCATATGAAGAAGTAATTTGCTTTGTCCCACGTTGTGGTGACATTTTGAAGCAGTAATTCTCTTCATGCCCGATGTTGTAGTAACATTTTAAAGATGGATTGGTGTCCCAAAAAGAATTACTGGTTCAGGTTGGGTTTAATTTTCGGTAGAGCCGATTCTCTTCTCAAGATCGGAAGTTGGTACACTGGATAGGAAAATGCTTCAAAATCATAAAAAAAAATGTTTCTTGTAGAAATAATTACAAATTTATTCACTTTGTAGGTTCCCAGCAGATCAAGTAAATGTAAGTGGTATTATTCTTCACTATCAACTAAAATAAACTATTTTCTTTTCTGGAATCAATTATTCTTGTATTAAATATTACATTTTATCTTGAGAACTCTTATTGCTTCTATGTTTGTTGAAAGTTGTATGCAGAATGATAAGTGTAATTCTTTTATAATTTTACAGAACATTATTAACATCACATGATGTTATATTTAAATTCTATTGGTTAACAGTCCTTTAAATATAAGGTTTAAATTTGATTTGTTAAAAAAGAAAGTTAATTGTTTTAACATCCAATCAGAGTTTAGTTTACATTCATTAAGAATATGAAGTTAAGCAGGTGTTCTTATTACAGTTATAACAGAAAGCTTTATAATTTTGACAGCAATGACTTAAAACAATTTTTAAAAGAAATATTTACAAAAACCGTTATGTAGTACAATTTCTTTAATTGTTACTGAGACATTTTTATTCAACAATGAACAACAATTAATTATTTAGATTTTTTCTTTATTTAAGTTATATTTAGGCTAAATATTAAAAGAATTTTAAAATACAAAATTGTTAACTTAAACTTTCATATTTAGGCCTATTATGATATTAAAATCCTGCTAGGTCTATACATTTATAAGTGTAGGCCTATATAATAAAACTGTGTTTAAAATGTCTGAAAAAAAATTATTTTACCGAAGGAAGTCATCTGAAAACTGTCCAGATTCACCCTAACAAATTATTGTGAATAGGGGCATGCAGTTCTGGAATATTTATTATATTTTTTTATTCAGTGCCCCAGGTTGTCATTTTGACACCTAACCTACTTCTGAGGTTGGAGTGTCTGGAAGGCGGGGTTACGCTGTCCCGATGATATGATGGGTTATGATGATGGGGGGGGGGTGCGCTAGGAGACTCCTTAATCCTAAACTTAATCTAAGGCGAATGTGAATGACGATTATGATGGCCAGTTGATGTTCGGGGACCGTTTGAGCCTTAAAGTTTCCTGGTATTTTGTCTTACACGTGAGGAAAAACCCCGAAAAAACCTCACTCAGGAAACTTGTCCCGACCGGGGTTCGAACGCGGGCACGCTGCGTGACAAGGCAGCGTGCCACCACGAGACCACAGCCGTGGACGCAGTACTGAAATAAAAATGTCAATAATACCATATGTAGGCTATTTGATTGTTGAAATTCGACATAAAAGTAAATGCTGGTTATTTTCTTGTGCCCTTCTTATTACCAACGTTTATTATTATTATGGTGCCCGAAAAATGTATCAACATTGTTAAAACCGAAAATATATATATAGGCCTATATTATTATTATTATACTTACTTACTTACTCACTGGCACTATCGAACTCGTAGGTTCATGGCCGCGCGGACATAAGCTCTCCATACATCCATATCCTGAGCTAATGCTTTCCAATCATTCCCTGTATAATCTACTTCCCTCAAATCATAGTTAATGTTATTCTCCCACCTCATTCTTGGTCTACCAACTGGGCGTTTTCCCTCTGGCTTTCCTACAAGAAGCTTCCATGCAAGTCTTTCATTCCCCATACGTGCAACATATCCTGCCCATCGCAGTCTACGAGACTTAACTGTTTTTATTATATCTGGCTCCCTATAAAGACCATGTAGTTCATTGTTATGTAGTCTTCTCCATTCACCTGTCTGTTCATCTCTCTTTGGTCCAAACATTTTCCTAAGTACTTTATTCTCAAATACTTGTAATCTCCTTTCCTCCCTTAAAGTAAGAGTCCATGTTTCGCACCCATATAATATAACTGGTAGAATAATAGTTTTATATATTTTCAGTTTAACATTTTTTGAAAGGAGGTGGGACATCAAGAAACTCTGCAATGCATAATAGCACGCATTTGCAGAATTGAGCCTATGTTTAATATCTTTTTGCATTTCATTCCTATTTGTGATCATTGTTCCAAGGTATTTAAATTCAGCCACTTCCTCAAAATTTCCCTCATTTGTCATTAGCTGTCCATTTCCATTATATAATGAATTTCTACGTGTGACCATATATTTAGTTTTATTGATATTTACTTCCAGTCCTAATTTCTTAGTGTTACTCAATAGTGTGTGCGTGTTGTCCTTTAGTATCTCCTCGCTATCGGCCAATAATACTACATCATCAGCATAAACTAACAGCTTATTTTTATTATATAAAACTTTCCTCGTTAGATGATTGCCACAAGGACAAAGTGATACAGTTAATTAATTTTCGAATTGGATTAGATACATTTTGTAAATGGCCTACATTAAAAAAGTTAAATTATAATTGAAATAGGCTACATTCAACAAAATAAATCAACATACCACTATTCAGCTTTGAGAAATAGTGTCAATTTTTGGGAAAAGGGCAATTGGCCGACATCTGCTAACTTTATCTGGTAGCGAATTCCAATTTTGAGAAACCGAGACAATCAAATAAGAAGACTAAACAGTGTGATAAAATGATAACAATTGAAATCATACCCGTTTAATTGTCCCTGCTAACTTTAGGAATATAAAGAACCCATAATTATGAAGCTTTTTTTTTTACTTGGCCATTGCTTGAATCCAGGTACTTTCTATAGGCCTACGAGTTCTCACGTCTAGAAAATAGCATTGCTCTTATGGAACAATTCTTGCTTGTCCTTTTATGTGAGATTGATTTATTAGTTAATTCATTTGAAATAAATAATTTAGTTAAATGGTATCACCTACAACTTTGTCAAGAAAATGGGTGCCCGTTTCATGGGGAAATTGCTATTAGCTATGGAACGTATAATTATCACCCACCTTTTTAAATAAAGTAGGGGTGAACTCGGTTACTGGAACAGCGGCTAGTGAAGATGCCATTGAACAATCCTCTTTGTACGAAACTCGGAGATACTTATATTTCCATCTCTGTTATTCAGTCTGAGGTGTAAAGTGGCAACAGCGCTCCCATAAGAGCAATACTATTTTCTAAACATGAAAAACCTATAGTATAATACGTAATTAATATATATCCATCCATAGTAATTCTGCCCGAGGGCAGGTCTTTCACTGCAATCATAGCATTTCCATGCTATGCTTTGCAGCTTTACTAGGGTATTGTAGGTGTGGTAGCTTCCCGTTGCTTTCCACACCGGTGAAGGAGGAGGATGATGATAATGATAAGGATGATGATGATGGCCATATGATTTCGGGGACCGTTTGGGCCTTAAAGTTTTTCTGACATTTGTCTTACAGGTGAGGAAAAACCCGATAAAAACCTCACCCAGAAAAACTGCTCCGATCGGGTATCGAACACAAGGCAGCACGTTACCTCGAGACCACAGCGGTGGACATAAGTAATTAATATTAAATTTATTATTTATTTTTCTTATTATGAGAATTTTTCTCATCATTGAGGCTTTTCTATAAACAATCTTTATAATTAAAACGAGTTTTACAAAAATACATAGGGCCTAATTGACTATAGACATAGGCCTATAGATTGTCAGTTTGTAATATATAATCATAAATTTCCTTTAATTAATGTTCTCCCTGCTCTGTCCTCTGTGTGTTTTATCCGTTACAACACCAAATTTCCTCATTGAATGTTGAATGTTATTCTTCCAGGTGGTTCTTGGTCTTCCTTTTCTGCTGTTTCTTTCAATTTTCCATGTATGGACGCCTTTGGTAGTCTTGCATCCTGCATTCTTCTTAAGTATCCCTACCACATTAGCTTTCTGTGTTCAATCTCATCCATTGTACTTCTTTCTGCATTCATCCGTTTTATAATTTCTGTATTTCTAATTCTTTCCAGTCGATTTTTTTGGCAAATCTTTTCCAAAAATCCATTTCAATTGCAGTTATTCTGTTGATACGAGGGCGGATCGGAAAGTAACGCACAATATTTTTTTCTGCCTTAGTATTGCAGCTAGAATGTTGAAATTTCACAGAGATATAGTTTTGAAGTTTTCACTACAGATGGTATTTTTTTTCTCAGGTGCACCTCTTGCGGGAGAAGCTTGAACTATGCAACAAAGATGGCGCGCATGCTACAGTCGTCCACCTGTGGGGGACGGATCGGATCGGAAAGTAACGCACAATAATTTTTTTTTTAAAAGTTTAATAGTAAAAAAAAAAGGAAAAAAATCACAAATGAACTTACATCTTTTACCTACTTTTCGACATAGTCACCAACTTTCTCAACACATTTTTCCCATCGTGTTACCAGTTTCAATATGCCCTGTTCGTAGAAGTCCGTTTGGTTGGAGTGTAGCCATCTGCGCACTGCTGATGCCTGCTTTGTTTCGGGCGTGTAGTGGTACGCCCACGACTCATCACCTGTGACGATTCCTTCCAGAAAGTCATGTCCTTGTGCGGTGTACCGCGTTAAGTGGTCCAAGCTTGCCATCATTCGCTGGCCCTTGTGGTCGTCTGTCAGGTTCTTAGGCATCCAGCGAGCACTAACTTTACGGAAGACATTGCTACGGTCCATACAATCATCCCCATACACGCCACGCATGTCCCTGTGAATTTCACTGGGTTTATGCCCTTTGGCCCACAAAAATCGAACAACACTTCTCTGTTCCTCACAGGTGGACGACTGTAGCATGCACGCCATCTTTGTTGCATAGTTCAAGCTTCTCTCGCAAGAGGTGCACCTGAGAAAAAAATACCATCTGTAGTGAAAACTTCAAACTATATCTCTGTGAAATTTCAACATTCTAGCTGCAATACCAAGGCAGAAAAAAAATATTGTGCGTTACTTTCCGATCCGCCCTTCTGTCATTGTCCAAACTTCCAATCCATATAACATTATACTTTCTAGTATGGACCTAGGCCTATAAATTATTACCTTAGTTGTTTTGATAAGATGTTAATTTATAAAATTGGTACCTGGTAAGTCAGTCGTCCTCAACTAAATTGTTAAATAATCAATTGATCTGGTGTTTTCTTGATGAAAATCCACATTCATTAATTAAATAAAAATAAAACTTACTTATTAAACTTCTTCAAGTTATTCCAGGTACAAATTTTATAATTAACATCTTATTACATAACCTCAACGGTGCTTTAATGTGAATTTCAAAAGTGTTGATTGTAGTTGTTTTGATCTGTTAACGATGTTTTTGCTCTATAATAGCCCACAGAGTTTAACATTCCTGTGGCTTTCCTTCCATTACTGATCCTTTTTGCTATTTCTTCATTCGATGTCCCATCTTTCTCTATACTGTAATTATTAATTAAATAAAAATAAAACGTAGTTTTATTTGATTTCATATTTATTATATAATTCAGTGACAGCTGTTTCGGTACTCTGTACCTTCTTCAGACATGTTAACAAATTATGAATTGTGTTCCAACTGATCTAAGCAACAATACAACAATATTTATTTAAATTTTTTAATTTAACAAAGGGGATTCATTCAAATCAAGTTGAGAATTTAACAGTTTTTTACTACTTTTAAATTTATTAATTTCTACAGCCTCCAAAAGATCTAACTTCTTACTCTGTAGAAATTAATACATTTAAAAGTAGTAAAAAACTGTTAAATTCTCAACTTGATTTGAATGAATCCCCTTTGTTAAATTAAAAAAAAATTAAATAAATATTGTTGTATTGTTGCTTAGATCAGTTGGAACACAATTCATATTTAACATGTCTGAAGAAGGTACAGTGTACCGAAACAGCTGTCACTGAATTATATAATAAATATGAAAATCAAATAAAACTACGTTTTATTTTTATTTAATTAATAAATATGGATTTTCATCAAGTAAACACCAACTCAATTGATTATATACTGTAATTGTTTCCAAATAGCAGAAACTATCACTTTTCTTTATATTTATTAAATTTATTCAGGCCTAAAATTAATTTTGTGTTATTCTTCTTTTCAGGTAAGTGAAGCTGACATGAAGTTTGTGAAGAGTCATGTAAGACGAGGAGTAATGTAAGGTATTTGTGTTGACGTGATATTAGTTAGATGTTATAGGTTGGTACAATATAATGTGTGACAGGAACATCACATATTAATTACAGGTTTAGCTATCGAGTCTCCAAACCAATCTGACCAACGATTAAAAAAAACTTGCTACTGTAAATATAGATACTTAAAAGCATTTAAGAAATGCCAAAAAATCAAGTAGTAAAGCATCTGGTCCTGATGTAATGGAGCCAGTCTCTCGCGAGCTAATAACTTAGACATGTTAAACTTTAATTGGCAAATGCTCATATTTATGGGAAAATCAAACTGTCAATCTATTTTATCGTTTAGGCCTACTTGCCTCTATTGAATATCTGACTTGTAAGTTAATGAGTAATTAAGTAATTTTCAAATAAATTATTCTCGTGATTTGATTTTTTATAGCAACTAGCTAATATCCGACATGCGCTGCTACGTCTAAGTAGCCTAAATGAAAATGAATGTGCTTATATGTTTAGTTGAATAAGTAAAAGGAAAAACAATTAGATTTTTACACTTTTAGATACCCCGTGCTGATTACCCGGTGTTGCCAGGGAATCTACTTATCCCGATCTTTTTGACATAAATGTGCTGAAATACGAAAATTAATGTTTTATGTCTAGTTAAATAAGGATGAGGAAAAATGTATATCGTCATTGTTTTTAGATACCCCTGCTGTTTACCCGGCGTTGTCCGGGAATCTTCTTGGCATAAATGAGCTAAAAGTGCGAAACATGGACTCTTACTTTAAGGAAGGAAAGGAGATTACGAGTATTTGAGAATAGGCCTAAAGTTCTTAGGAAAATTTTTGGACCAAAGAGAGATGAACAGACAGGTGAATGGAGAAGACTATATAACAATGGACTACATGGTCTTTATAGGAAGCCAGATATAATAAGAACTGTTAAGTCTCGTAGACTGCGATGGGCAGGACATGTTGCGCGTATGGGGAATGAAAGACGTGCATGGAAGCTTCTTGTACGAAAGTCAGAGGGAAAACGCCCAGTTGGTAGACCAAGAATGAGGTGGGAGAACAACATTAACTATGATTTGAGGGAAGTAGATTATACAGGGAATGATTGGAAAGTATTAGCTCAGGATAGGGATGTATGGAGAGCTTATGTCCGCGCGGCCATGAACCTTCGGGTTCGATAGTGCCAGTGAGTAAGTAAGTAGGCCTAAGTATAAATGAGCTAAAAGACAAAATTCGTTATTGCAAGTTATCCGTAAAAGAATACTCACCATGTGTTGTTATGCTTGTCTCGATCTTCTAGGCATCAATGGAAGACAAAAATGGTTATTGTGAGTTATCCGTAAGAGATAGACATATGCTGTCGCGAACTTTTTTGTGGAGCTTTTTGAGATATTCAAGTGTGTACATTAATGATGTGTATTTGTTATGGTTTAGGCAGCGTAAGCCATTTAAGCGTCCAAAGAGCTACTTTTTTCACGTTTACCACTACAAATGACGATTTTTAAGGGTGTAGGAGTTGAGTATCACAATTCTTTTATAGCCTATGTTCATCCCTGGAATCTCCTGAACATTTTGCAAAAGCCCCATCAAAATCGAATCAACGGTATGGCCGCGCATAAAGTACGAACAAACAAACATACATTCATTTTTATATATTAGATTTAACTGGTAGGCTTAAGGGTTATGGCGCAAAAAGTGGACATCCGAATTTCGAGATAATTTTGGTTTTAAAATGAAACTTAGGACCACTAAACGTGAAAACACAAAAAAAAAAAAAAAAAAAATTGCGGACCATCCAGAAACAAAGCAGTAAAATAACATTTTATAAGCACTGCAAAATATACACATTTCACTAGTTTACTGTACGAACGAGACATCCCCTTCACGATATAATTTTGGTACTAAATGAAGCTTTGGATCACCAAAGATGAAAACACATCTGCGGACCATCACTAAATAAACTAGGTTAGAGTAGGCCTAATAGTTTCTTATACATAATTAGGTTAGTTTAGTTTTTAGTTGCTTACACATATAGTATAATTTATTTACATACCTGTATTTTAATATTGTCTAACAAACCTGTGTTCTTCCAACACTGTTTGTTATATGGCTGGCAAACTTGGAATCTTACTGCCAAACTGAAGTACACACTCCAAGTATGCCAAAGGAAAATGGAGAGGAAAATCTTAGGCATAACTCTGAAGGACAGAATCTCGAATACAACACTTCAAGCGATATCCTCAACAACTGATCCCGCACAACAAGCCATCAGGAAAAAATGGAAGTGGGGAGGCCACATCGCAAGAATACAGGACGACAGGTGGACAATAAAAACAACCATGTGGGACCCGTACACAGGCAAGAGACAGCGCGGAAGACCAAGACGACGATGGGCTGACATCTTCAAAGAACGAGCAGGGGCGCAATGGTCCAGAGTCGCCAGATGCAGGAAAACCTGGAGAACGATGGAGAGCCAACTGTGAATTAACTAATCACAGAACAGACAGTGTATACAAACCAAGTGCTACATCCAAGTCAACTTCTCACCACGGAGTAGCTCACCGGGTGACACTCTCAAATAGAGCTTAACCCCTGTACAGGGAGGCCTTTGCCCTAAAGGGACATATCAGGCTTTATTTATTTATTTATTTATTTATAATTGCCATTCAATTTATTACTTTCACAGGTTAGAGTAATTGAAATAAGTTAGGTTAGCTTTTAGGTTATTATACATGTATTCTAATAAATTATATTACAAATTTCGAAGATTATGTTATAAATAAGTGCCATCAATTTATTGAATATTTTGTAAGGGCTAATTTGCCGTTGTTCTTTTTTTCGAGAAATACGTACGATGACGTATCGATTATTATCGACTATCGATTCAGTTAAACCATTTTTTCTTAAGAAACTCTATGTAAGAATGTGATTTTTCTTAAATTTTAAACTCTTTGCTATGTAATTTTGGAAATATAGTAGGACACTTTATTACAATAAAATATTATTCTATTTTCGCATCTCTATTGAAGAAAACATGTTTTCACGCTGACTAACGTCTGAATATCGAATCTGACTTCACGACCACAATGGCAGCCACTTCATTCAGGTAATATAGGGAATAGTGCTTTATAAATAGTTATTTTCCAGCTTTGTTTCTGGATGGTCCTCAAATTTTTTTCGACGTTCCAAAAGCTTCATTTTAAAACCAAAATTATCTCGAAATTCGGTTGTACACTTTTTGCCCCATACCCGTCCTAAGATTCAATTAAAATATTAAAATTATAAAATTCGTACCTGTTGTATCAGTCATCCTCAATTAAAACAAACTTCTGTTTGTAAAACATCGTCAAACATTAAAAATGTAGGCCTTTCAGAAGATAGCCTTCCATCATCAGCATCTACAGTGGTTTTTAATTTTTGGCGATTTTTTATAATTAGAAGTTTGTTTTAGATGAGAGGACAACAGGAACAATTTATTTATATTGTACTGTAAGCCTATGTTTTCCCTTTACAGAGATTCAGGCTCTCTACCCCTACAGGGAAGAATTTGAACCATACTAATTTAGTTACACTTGTTTTCGTATAGATGTCATTTTGAGTGGTTCGTGGTCAGCGTTCCGCCTCATACTGACATCTAGGAAACCAAGGTAGTGCTAGGACGGCAAAATTCGGTAAATTTTGCTTAGAGGCCTTTTCATTCAGGCTTGAGGATTTTTTTACGAGCCTGAAAATCTTCAGACTCGGGACCCACGGCTTAAAGTCCCTCCCGGAGGACTTGCTCCTTGGATTTTCCGTCTTAAAAAATCCATTGACCCCGGCCGGGTTTGAACCCGCGACCCTTGGGACCAGAGGCAAGGAACATAACCACTAGTCCAACGCGGCCGATGGAACAAATTTTATAATTTTAATATTTTAATCAATAACGATGGTTTACCGTGCATTTTAAAACTAAGAATCGATGTAGAAAATATAATACGTTACCTAATATTTAAAAAAATACCTACTTCATAATCATTCGGGAAGTCATCAATCAAGTTTGACGTGGTATAGTCTAACACAGCCAATTCAGCAACTTCAGTTTTCAATCCTCTCTCTCTCTCTCTCTTTACCTTAATTTAGCCTCTCCCTTTATAGGTACTTTTACATGTCCCACGCAATCCGGGTCTTACAGGGACACGACTTTTCGGGAGGGGATTTTTAACCCTGGATCACACATATTTTTTTACCTCACAAGAACACGGATATCTTCTTGGATGAATGATCAGCTCAATACCACAGTTATCTCTGAGACAACACACTCATTTATTCATACGAATCAAGACGAAAGTGATGCGAATTATGGCCAGATGATCTTCGGGGACATTTGGACATTGAAGTTTCCCGAGATTTGCGTTACACGTGAGCAAAAACCAGAAAAATCTCTTACCCATAAAACTTGTCTCGACCGGGAATCAAACCTAGGCCCGCTGTATAAAGGTGACAACGTTAGCCATATAGACCCTATCACAGCAGTGGATTAGTTTTCAATCTTCGTAATAATAATAATAATAATAATAATAATAATAATAATAATAATAATAATAATAATAATAATAATAATAATAATAATAATTTTATTTTTTTATTTATAGGCCCATAATACAGATTTTTAATGTTTACAAATCTTTCTGAGCCTAAAGTTTTCTTTTTCTTCTCCACTCGTCTCTATCCATCCACTCCATGTCTTCCAGTCCTCTTTTTCTCATTCCAGTTCTTATTTCTTGCATCCACGAGTTTCGAGGTCTTCCTTTCCTTCTTCTTCCAGGTGGACACCATTCCAATGTTTTCTTGCATTCGTCGTACGTGCCCAAAAACCATTTTAATTGTATTATTATTTAAATAATAATAATAATAATAATAATAATAATAATAATAATAATAATAATAATAATAATAATAATAATAATAATAGGTAATAATAATAATAGGCCTACATAAGTTAACTAGGCTCTTAGTCTCGCATTTGAGTAGATAGGCCTATTTTTTAATTTAATTCGTCTAAGAATCAGCCTCGTCTAACCAATTGACTGACTCATAATTTTAAGTTAGATATAGATCTAGTAATTATGTCGAATAAACGCCGTAGCGTAGTGGTTAAGGCACTGCGCTACAAGCCGGAAGGTCGAGGGTTCGAGTCCCGGTGGGGTCAGGATTTTTAAACTGACCCAAACCTTCTGGCGGCACTATGGCCCTGGGGTCGACTCAGCCTCTAACTGAAATGAGTACCAGACGCTTGTTCTGGGGTAAAGGCGGCCGTCACGCAGGGCTGACAACCCGGCTGACATCAAGTGCCGATTGTCAAGAAAAAGTGGGAGCCTTAACCTCCTACTGCCCCAAAGGCCTCCTGAGGCCTGTAGTGAGATCACTTTACCTTTTTTTAAATAATTTACCGTTATGTATATTAGTTCTAAATATATTGACTAATAAATTATCTAAATACAGAATTTATACATTCTAAATGCAAAACATACGTTTAGCTATTATCGTTTTTTCATTATAATTTAAACCTGTTCTAAAAAAAAGTTTGTTATAATTTTAAATTAAGATACTGCACTACTTTCACTAGCATTGAAAATAGCTTACTTCTGTATTAGTCTATAAGTGTAGGCTGGAAATAGCTTACTTCTGTATTAGTCTATAAGTGTAGGCTGGAAATAGCTTACTTCTGTATTAGTCTATAAGTGTAGGCTGGAAATAGCTTCTAAGATTTACCGTTGAGGTCACTATATAAAAGTTAAAATAATAAAATTCAACCTTAGATTTCAGTCCTCAACTAGGTAAGATAGGGCCTATCTTTAACCTTTCGGAAGAACATGTTAAAGTATATAGGCTATTTTAAAAAGTAGAGTATGGAACATAGCCCTATTCTTCCGAAATGCCTTCAAAGTGTTTTAAAGATAGGCCTATGTTTTCTAGTTGAGGATGACTGAGATCTCAGGTACGAATTTTATTACAAATAGCCTATACTCATGTATTTGTACCCTAAAATAGGTATAGACCTATGCTTGTTAGATATTAGGATATTAAAGAAATATTTTTATCTTATGGACCCTAATATTATATTATAATAGATTTGCATTTGTTGCCTGACCAGAGGCTATAAGATGGCAGCCCCATCACTGGTCTAGCCTTCCTTTGGCCGGCAACCAATCGAAGGGACTATTATTATGCTTTCAAGTCTTATACGAGAATTTCCCGGAAGGATCAAACTAATGACGACCAAAGGCTAGACCAGTGTTGACCTATGGTAGTGAAGCATGGACACTATGAAAACAACATGAAAGCAGAATAACGGCTTGTGAAATGAGATTCATGCGCAGAACAGCGGGTTACACCAGATGGGATCGGAAAAGGAACACCGATATCTTAAAAGAATTGAAGACTACACCAATTTTGGAATATATTAAACAGTACCAACTAAATTGGAAACACCATCTTGAAAGAATGAGTTCAAATCGGATCCCCAAAGCTATTTATAATTATATACCAAGAGGACGAAGATCACTGGGCCGTCCTATGAAACGCTGGAGGGAAAATTTTCTATAGGATCGTAACAGGCCTTGGCCTAATACTTGGAAGGAAGCAGAAGAAAGAAGCATTTGTTCAGTAGGATACTTTTTAGTGTATTAATTAAGAAAAAAAATATATATATCAAGAAATTACGAAGGCTATAAGCTTAGGCCTCCTAAGTTAAATTAGATGTTTGTTCTAATATTAAAAACCCAATTTTGAAAAAGCATCAATTTATTTGGAAGCCTTAATGAGGTACAGTCGAAGTATCGTAGAATGTTTTATTAATAAAATTAAACAGCTAGGGTATTTATAAAAATAGAGCTTTAATAGGAACAGGGTCTGACCGGAGGGAATGTACTATGAACTGCAATTTACTAGAGATATTTTTTGTAACATATTGCCTTACTTACTTACTTACTCACTGGCACTATCGAACCCGTAGGTTCATGGCCGCGCGGACATAAGCTCTCCATACATCCCTATCCTGAGCTAATGCTTTCCAATCATTCCCTGTATAATCTACTTCCCTCAAATCGTAGTTAATGTTATTCTCCCACCTCATTCTTGGTCTACCAACTGGGCGTTTTCCCCTTGGCTTTCCTACAAGAAGCTTCCATTCAAGTCTTTCATTCCCCATACGTGCAACATGTCCTGCCATCGCAGTCTCCAGTCTACGAGACTTAACTGTTCTTATTATATTTGGCTTCCTATAAAGACAATGTAGTTCATTGTTACGAAGTCTTCTCCATTCACCTGTCTGTTCATCTCTCTTTGGTCCAAAATTTTTCCTAAGTACTTTATTCTCGAATACTCATAATCTCCTTTCCTCCCTTAAAGTAAGAGTCCATGTTTCGCACCCATGTAATCTAACTGGTAGAATAATAGTTTTATAGCCTATATATTTTCAGTTGACAGGGTTTTTTTGAAAGGAGTTGGGACATCAAGAGTCTCTGCAATGCATAATAGCACGCATTTCCAGAATTGAGCCTATGTTTAATTTCTTTGTGCATCTCATTCCTATTTGTGATTATTGTTCCTAGGTATATGCATTCAGTCACTTCCTCAAAATTTCCCTCATTTGCCATTAGCTGTCCATTTCCATAATATAATGTATTTCTAGGTGTGACCATATATTTAGTTTTATTGATATTTACTTCCAGTTCTAATTCCTTAGTATTACTCAATAGTGTGTGCGTAACATATTGCCTATAACGTTTTATTTATGCTTCATTTATTTCACAGAAATAATTTTTAAAATTCAGGAATGAAATTTATATCTAGTTGCAGTTCGTTAAATTCATATTAGGCTATACTTGCTTCAGCGAATACAGATGTCCCATTAATAGGCTATTCGGATTGGTTTAGTAACATGGCACATGTCTACTCCTTGCTGATCTTATATCTTTCATCACTGGAACAAAACTGATGTTTGAAACATAAATATTAATCTACTTTTACATTAACAGATCTACTGTGTTACAGAATTTTCTTAGAATTGTCAATACTTAGACTATGATAATTTAAACTAGTGTACAAGGTATAACTTAAAATAGTTTTTATTTATGGAACATGGAGGACTATTTTCCTCGTATTATGGGTAGATATGAAATTAATTGGTATTTTTATTTCAATCCTACGATACAAAATAGGCATAGAACAGGTAACACGTAAAGTAATGATCTTTATGT
Organism: Diploptera punctata; assembly: GCA_030220185.1. Lineage (NCBI taxonomy): Eukaryota > Metazoa > Arthropoda > Insecta > Blattodea > Blaberidae > Diploptera > Diploptera punctata. Next base: position 31,636 of record JASPKZ010004629.1, on the reverse strand, counting down.
AAATAGATAACTATATAATACATTATTCAAATAGGTAATTTCCTAGAAACGTGATGTTAAGCCATTTTTAGAGTGTTTTATGGTTTAAATTAGCTATAGTTGCTTTTATTTTTTTTTTGGAAACAACGAACTACAATAATTGTCCAGTTTTCTTTTAATAGTAGATAAAAATAATTTTAAAAAATTAATGATATCGCTAAGGATAATTCCAGGAAAAGTCTTTAAAGAAATCTGAAATAGCATATATGAAATAATATAGACATAGGTCACCTCCACCCAAGTATAATTCTGCAAATTCTGGACGATTGATTTGAAAATCAAATTTTGTTGTTTTATTGGCCAGCATCTCCTTTACAGGTAGACCTATAACTATTAGGCAAAACATGGACCCTTATTTAACATAGATAAACTATTTCTAGTAGCCTATTTGAAAGTAAAGTGCTTAGAAAACTTTTTGGACCAAGGAAAGACTAACAATCAGGTTAATAGAGAAAACTATAGGCCTAACCTAACAATGAACTATGCATACACGATCTTCATTTGAAACCATACAAAAGTGTTGTAGGCTATTAGAGGATGTGAAGAATTTGAGTATCTGGGAGTAAAATTAGATAAAGAGGATAAACAAGAAAGTGATATTAAGAACAGAATAAGTAAAGGTAGAGCAATAACAGCAATGATGAAAGGAGTCTTATGGAACAGACATCTTATAACCAAAAAAAATAAGTTACAAATATATAATTCAATAGCGAGAAGTGTCACATATGGAGCTGAAGTTTGGAAATTCAACAAAAACTTACGTAGATGGAAATGGATTTCATAAGGAGAGCAGTAAGATGTTAAAAATAAATAAAAAATAAACAAAGAAATTAGAGAAAAAATCAATATTAGATATTCAATAGTAGATTATATAAGATATACTTACTTACTTACTCACTGGCACTATCGAACCCGTAGGTTCATGGCCGCGCGGACATAAGCTCTCCATACATCCCTATCCTGAGCTAATACTATCCAATCATTTCCTGTATAATCTACTTCCCTCAAATCATAGTTAATGTTATTCTCCCACCTCATTCTTGGTCTACCAACTGGGCGTTTTCCCTCTGGCTTTCGTACTAGAAGCTTCCATGCAAGTCGTCTATTCCCCATACGTGCAACATGTCCTGCCCATCGTAGTCTACGAGACTGGACTGTTCTTATTATATCTGGCTTCCTATAAAGACCATGTAGTTCATTGTTATGTAGTCTTCTCCATTCACCTGTATATAAGCAATTAAATTGCTATGGGCATGTACGACGAATGCAAGAAAAAAGGTTACCCAGAAAAACATTGGAATTGTGTCCACCTGGAAGAGGAAGGAAAGGAAGACCTCGAAACCGTGGATGCAAGAAAGAAGAACTGGAATGAGAACAAGAGGACTGGAGGACATGGAGTGAGTGGATAGAGACGAGCGGAGAAAGAAAATAAAACTTTAGGCACAGAAAGATGTGTAAACATTAAAAATCTGTATATAAATAAAATGTAATAAGTCTTGTTGAGTTGTGTGGATAGTCTATAGACTATGTGACACGAATGGAGGGATATGGAAACTTTCTGTGAGAAAACCATAGTGAAATTACTTAATAATTAGGCCAAGAATGAGGTAGAATAATAACATTAAAAATAATTAGTAGATCCTGTCAGAAGTAAAAGTGTAAACCTACTTGACAATGAAATTTTGGAGCAGGTGAATAATTTTATATATTTAGGATGCAATATCTCATATGAAGAAGGAAAGGATGTAAATGCAAAAAATATAATTTTTTTAAGAATTTTAGGGTTAATAAATATTCTATTCTTTAGCCACAGTTAGTCCAAAAACATTCAAGACTAAAAGTATATAAAACACTGGCTCTTCCAACTGTTTTGTATGATAGCGAAGTATGGACGTTGAAACAGAAGGATATACAGAGACTTTAGATCTGCTGACATTAGATACCTTCGGAGGACTGCAGGATAACCCCCTATTCGATTACGAAGAAATGAAGAAATCTTATCAGAATTACAAACAACATGGAGACCTTTAGAAACACAAAATTTCTTGATTAATAAGTCCAGATGGATGCAACATGTTTCATCGAATGGAAGATCCCATGATACCCAACAAATGTTTACCCATTCCACGTTAGATTTAAACGCTGAATTTCATTTCCCCCAGAAACTGAATTTTAAGTTTTACTGTAAATTATATTGTATATATTCCGACATTTAAAACAAAACAAAATATAACGGTATTTATTAGATATCACAATAAGGTGGCAGGCAAAAACACATTCCTCCACTGTTCATAAATGTTAACAAAAGACTATTCTGCCAAGAGATGTAAAAATATATATACAGCAGAGTTAAGAAGCGAGTGTACCTCCGTCTTCTGAGTTGAAGTCCCTTTAAACTGCCGGCGAGTGTAACATCGTCTTTTAAGGCTAATGGTTTTAAATATCAACCCTGCAGGAAGAAGAAGGCCAGGAACGTCCCCTCAAAGGACTTTTGGATGGCGTTTCTCTTGAGCCCGAAACAGGCCAACAAATGGCCTAAATTCGTGAATGTAATATGATGATGATGATGATGGATGATTATGAATGATGAAATTTAAACTAACTCAGAAAAGGGATGTAATTAAGGCCTTATGTCCGCGCCGCCCATGAATCCACGTGATCGATAATGCCAATAAGTTGGTTATTAAAGAAACTGGCACTTTTATGTGTCTGATAACAACACTATTTGGCGTAAAAGCAAAAATCTCGAACAAATGCACTGCAAACTTTTGAAATGCCTGGGAAAATATAATCCTCCTGACCACCTATCTCATCACCCTCTGTAGAACATGAGGTGCATTGTGAAACTGCCTTGTGAGAGGGTCTTGAAAATAGAGACCTTGGTTTTAGTACGCGATGTTTAACATATATAGTTAACCGGCACTCAGGCAGGTGAAAGAGCGTCGAATTGTGTAAATTCTCCTCTTTTGTTGCTGTTTGCAAAAGGAAACATCGATGAGTGGGGAAGGCAGGAGAAAAGGACTATAGAAAAGGATTCTGGTGGTCCCGGCCCAGATCAAAGTGAAAGGCCTTGGGGCGTGTGTAGTAATACGACATAAAAGTGCCTATTATTGAACCCATAATAGAGGCCGCTGTTGGGTTGATAGTTTTTATATTATAGCTTCAAGTATCGTGTAATTTATAGCAAAGCATTGGAAATTTAAGCACCGTTGATAGGGATACCCATAAAAATATTTACTGTCTCATTAATATGACGTTAATTTCTAAATCTGGACCAGGAGTAACATCACATAATTCCGTTCTGATGGACTTCTATTTATCATACTCGCCTCTGGTTCTGAAATTTACGGGTTCAAACCGGAGTCCATAGATTTTTCTTAGGACTATTTAACTCGTGCCCCAAATGGGAGTCAATGACCAATCATGTTTCAATTATTGTTGATTTACAACCAATCACTGTCGTTTTTCACCTCGATTTTATCACTTTCATTTTATCGCTTTCATTTTATCAAGTGGCTCCCAGATTGTACACTTAACTTATAGGCATATAGCGCACGAATGTAACCAGATTCTGCTTGCGAAATATAATAGAATAACATTCGTAGCAATTTGATTATACCACAAAAGAAGAAACCACCGTTTGCACTTTCTTAAACGTGTTATTTCCCAGGAATTAACGTTGCAGGAAAATATAATTGACATATTTACATCATACGACATCAGAAATTAATTAATAACCTGCAATGATATGTTTAATTTTTTCTCCTCTAGGGTGCATTCTTTTAATATTGCGATTCTATTTGGCAATATATATGATCTGGTTGCAGTGTTGACCAAATTAAACATAACGTTTCTCATTTGTTTTCAAACATCGCCGTTTACATTAATTATATAAATATTTTAAGATAACTATATTTAAATGATGATTTGTGAGTAAACAGCTTAATTTTATTCCTTAAATAGTCCTAACAAATGCCACTCTTGACTTCCAAATTCTCTAGATAAATTCACTCCTCACTTCATGGGTCGTGAATTTATCGATAATTTGGAAATCACTCGTGGCATTACTTATGACTATTTTTTAACTCATGCCCCAAATGGGAGTCAGTGACCAATCACATTTCAATGTTTTTTTTATTTACAACCAATCACAGTCATGTTTCACCTCAAATGTATCAACTAAAGTCTATCATATTAAAGAAAGCTCCTCCTTTTTAGCATTCTGAATAGGTCATAGCATTATTTTACAAAACCTATTAGCATAAAGCCAGAGCGAATCCCTCTATTTGTTTGAGCAGTAGGAATTACTGCTTTACTGCTTCTTCTATCGTTACCAGTCCTAGCAGGAGCAATTACAATATTATTAACAGGCCGAAATTTAAATACATCCTTTTTTGATTCTGCAGGAGGAGGAGACCCCATTCTGTACCAACATTTATTTTGATTTTTTGGTCATCCAGAAGTATACATTTTGATTCTTCCCGGCTTTGGGATAATTTCCCATATAGTGGCACATATGGGAATTGTTATTAGTGGTTTAATAACTTTAACTTATTGAGGGTATTGTGGGTCTTATACTTTAATAATTGCCCATGGCCTTTGTTCTTCTGGTTTATTTTGAATTTATAATTGGTTAATGATTTAAGTATGTTAAAATTTTACTTAAAATATTTCATTTTTTTTATTTTGAAGTTTCTCCAAGAAATTCGGCTACCAGGTTGTATATATATAGTGCTTGAAAGTCAGCAGATAGCGCATGCGGGAGATAATATAAAAAGAAAAAAAATGAAACCACTGTTTGTACTTTCTTAAACGAATTATTTCCCAGGAAATGACGTTGCAGAAAAATATAATTGACATATTTACATCATAGGATATCAGAAATTATTTAATAACTATAATGTTGGTTATAAATTTTTCTACTAGGGTGCATTCTTACAATATTGCGATCCTTTGGCAATAAATAATGTGTTCTGGTTGCAGTGATGAACAAGAAAAGGAAATGAAGCGTACCAATCGTTTCTCATTTATTTTCAAACATCACCGTTTACATTAAATATATAAATATTTTAAAATAACTATATTTAAATAATGATTTGTGAGCAAACAGCTTAATTTTATTCGTTAAATAGTCCTAACAAATGCCACTCTTGTTTCCAAATTCTCTAGATAAATTGGAAATCACTCGTGGCATTACTTATGATAAAAATCCTAAGTATGATGTCCTTCGGAAGAGATGTAATGATACAGGTTCGTATCGTAAATTTAAAGCACGTAAAAGAGCCTCACGATGTCTTGAAAAGAATAGATTTCTAAGCAACATTTGTTGGTCATTTCACACCGATTGAGGGTCTCTTTCCACTTTTTCAGCGGTTGCCCTTTTACCAGCTGGCTGCTGGCCTTCACATCCACATGTGTCAATCACAGAGGTAGATGATCAACAGCCAGTGTAGGGGTGACATGTGGTTAGCATGTCGAGTCCCCCAGCCGTTATAGCTGGTTCCTCAACCTGGAGCCGCTACTTATTGTAGCTACCCAATTGCCTCACGATGCTGGGTGGGCACCGGTCCCAAACTGGCCGAAATACCATGAGAAAATTTCTTCCCCCATGGAGACTCGAACCAGCACAAGTCCCGTAGCTCTGCACCAAGGCTTCCTACCTTAACTGCTCGGCTACGGCGCGGGACCATTTCACACCCAGGTTTGAATTTAGATGCTACAACCCTGTATTATTACAGAAAATAATGTAAGACCATCTTATATTTTACTACTTCCACTACCACCACCACTTCAACAACTACTTTTTTAATGTCGTCTTATAACATTCGTGGCATTCTCTCCTGGCATTGGCAGAATTTCAACCCACTTGATGAGGTTGGAGGACCTAAAAGTTGAATTTACGTTACACAAATGATAAGCTATTCATCATCATCAGCTTCTTCTTCAAGGTATGGGCATGTTGGCCCGTTCCGTTCCCCGGTGCACTATATGCTGCAGGTGCAGGTCGTCCTTCCAACGACGTTTTGGTCTTCCTACATTTATTTGGCCTAGAGGCCTATAATGAAGCAGCTGTTTTGATAAACGATTATTTGGCATTCTTTGTATATGTTCAAACCAATTACGTTTATTTGTGTGTATTCTCTCGTTTATATTATATATTTGTAATTCATCTCTGATATCTTGACTTCTCTTTTGATCTCTTAGAGATAGGCTACACCTGCAACTGATCTGAGAAATCTCATTTCTATTGTCTCAATTCTATTTTTATCAGAGATCGTTAAAGGCCAAGTCTCAGACCCGTATGTTAACGTTGGAACGGCTACTGTTTTGTAAAATTTTAATTGAGTTTCCCTTGTGGTCTTATTATGACTATTTAACTCATGCCCCAAATGGGAGTCAATGACCAATCACGTTTCAATGATTTCTGTTTTACAACCAATCAGAATTGTGTTTCACCAAATATTTATCAGTGTTATAATTACCATATTAAAGAAAGCTCCTCCTTACAATATTGCGCTTTCCTTTGGCATAAATAGTATGATCTGGTTGCAGTGATAAACAAATGAAGCAGTAGAAGCATACCTATCGTTTCTCATTTGTTTTCAAACATCGCCGTTTACATTAAATATATAAATATTTTAAAATAACTGTAGTTAAATAATGATTTGTGAGTAAACAGCTTAATTTTTTATTCGTTAAATAGTCCTAACAAATGCCACTCTTGATTTCCAAATTCTCTAGATAAATTCACTCCTCACTTCGTGAGTCGTGAATTTATCGATAATTTGGAAATCACTCGTGGCATTACTTATGATAAACTATTATGAGCAATAAAGATAATAACGAAGTACCAGAAGAGTCCTTAAACCGTCATCATCATCATCATTTCCTTTCGTTCCTAGCTGGATCATAGGATCGTAATGATTTTTTTTTTCCTTTTAGCTCTATCATCTGTTAAACGCCTCCAACCAAGTTTTTCCCAGATCTCGTATTTCTCCTTCAGCAGTCCTATTCCAAGTCATTAAACTTTAACTTAATCTAAATTCCAAGCCAAGGGCGACCACAGAAACAATTCCCTTTTATGTAAAAATTTCGGTGATCTGAAGTAATGTTTTCCAATCACCTCATGTATAAACAATTTCCCTCAAATCACGGTTAATATTATCCTCCCACCTTATTCTTGATCTACTTGATTGGCATACCCTCTCTGGTCTTCCCTCAGGGAGTTTCCAAGACCCTCTTCCATTCTCTTTCGTACCACTTCAAGACTTAACTGTTCATATTAGTCTGTATCTGGTTTCCCATTCGCTCGTCTGTTCATCTTTCTTTGTTCCAATTATTTTCCTAAGAACTTTATTCCCAAATACTCGTATTACGAACTGTTGATTTTCTTAGGACTTAAAGGACCTCGGACTTTGGAATTTTGGTAGCATGAAGTTCTAGCCGAGCGTTAGTATGTGAATGTATTAGTTATAAAGGCATATGTGTTTTTGAACATAAATAAATGGATTCTTGATTTAAATTATTTTATTTCTGTAACTATAATGATTACAATAGCCCTAATTATTCTAACCCTAAATAACTAATCTAAGCTTATATTAAGAAAACCTACATTCGAACTTTCTTGAGTTTTGAGAGAGGGAGATGGGGGTTTGTAAATCTACCCTAATTTACACTTTTATAATTATCTAATAACGCTTTGAAATATCGTATTAAAATATTTAAGATATTTGATTACATATCTAACTGTCCTAAATTGTATTAAAAAAATGGCATGTAGACTTACCCATCAGCTACTCTTCAACAGACAGACGCGAGTCCCATATTTTCCAAGGCTTATATACTAAACTTCTGACCTACAGCTATAACTTAACTGTACTAAACATTCCATTAGTCTAAATGCAGAGATTTTTACAGTTAGCCTTGAAAACTTTGTTCCTGCCATAAGTCAAAATTCTGTCTTGAAATATAATATGTCTAAGTGCTTTATTTCAACAACTGTTTTTATTTGGAAGAATTAAAATAATCTATGAAATAATTAAATATATTTGTAAAATACTCTATGTATTCGTAACAACTCGTAATATTTTCTCCTCTCTTAAAGTAAGAGTCCATGTTTCGCATCCATATAATATAATTGGGAGAATAATAGTTTTATACATTTTCAATTTAACTTTTTTGAGAGAAGTTGGGACGACAAATGCCACTCTAATGCGTAATAGTTTGCATTTACAGAATTGAACTTATGTTTAATTTCTTTGTGCAGAGAATTTTTTTTAACATAAATGAATTCCTTAGGCCTACTTAACACAACGTCATATTGCCGTAGGCATATTACCCTGCCCTATCCTATTAGAAACTCTGTTAACATTTGTCTGTTAACATTTCTAAAAACATTTTACATTTAGTAGTAGAGTTTGTTATGTGTCTGTATACATTGATTTTTGTACACGTACAGTCTCTCATGATGACATTTTACAATTCCCATAATTGTTAGCAAGAATGTGAAAGTTTGTATAAAATATTACACGTACTATAGTTGTAATTAACGTGAAGACAGTACATGAGTACTGAGTTAACAGAAGAGGCAGGAAATCGATTAATGATATCGATATATCTCGCTAACTGCCGACATGTACTTTTCTAAAAGGCTGTTGGAATCACACTTCTGGATAATATCCAAGCTGTCGCCGCCCCAACACTTGTCTCAACAGCTGTCTGCAAGCAATGGAGAATATCTCCTCTCAACGCCCTACTACTTCTTGATTCATATCTGTTCTTAGTGCGAGAGAATTCATGGAAAATGATATCTTCGTAAGTCCATTCCCCATAAATTTCATCTCATCTCTTTGTAAACACCGGTTTTGTAAACCTACAGACATAAGCACAAGACATTTTCTAAGCTATGAATTGTGTATTAAAATTCAGTTACAAATATAGGGTCTTTCATATACAGTAAAACTTGCTCAAAGCGGAATCGCACGGTACCAATTTTTCTTTCCGCATTACACAAAATTCCACATTATAAAAACACTAAAACTTATTAATAATCCTAGATTATAGAGTACCGTACGTGTCTTTTTTGCGTACCTTGGATCAATTGTAGTTCCGCTGCCGTTGAAAAGCGAAGTATAGTATGTACGAGCGACTTTGACGGTAACGCGCGAAAAAAACAGTCCCGTTTCGTCAGCGTTAAAAAATGTCTTTTAAGCGCGTATCCTGAAATTAAAGTATGCAGTTTCGGTTTCCGCTCACTAACTACACTTTTGTCCACATCCTTTGATTCCCCGCAAGTTTCATTCCAAACTACATTGTGTCGTCTTTTAAAACTGTCCAGCCAACCTAAAGATGCCTTGAAATCGTTATTCCCAACGGATTTAGCAACAGCTAGAACTTGACTTTGGATCATCGTCCGGGAATTTGGATTTTTTTTTAGCCATGCACTTGTAAACGGTCCCCGAAATCATATGGTCATCATCATCATCATCATCATCCTTCACCGGTGTGGAAAGCAACGGGAAGCTATCACAGCTACAATTCCCTAGTAAAGCTGCAAAGCATAGCATGAAAATACTATGATTGCAGTGAAAGACCTGCCCTCGGGCAGAATTACTATGGATGGATGGATGCACTTGTAAAACACTCCCACACTACATCGTTGATATCTTTATCTCCTTGTTTTATAGCTTTCTCTTCTTTTGACCATTCCCTTGCATCCATTCATTCATTATTTTATCTTTGTGTTTTAAAGTCTCATAATTTGAATTTTTACACATTTAAATGTAGTCATTATTTCGGACACTATTTTTTTTATCTTCAATCGCCTTCACGTTTTCGTTTAATGACATTGAAACATACGTTTTACCCATCTTTATTCCGTAAATTCAGAACGCTATCTGTGAAAGATCAGTCTCAGAACTTAAATTAATTTAATATTTTACAGTGCAACGGTTATTTGTAAGACAGGTACAGTATCTGTATTTGGCATAACGGGTGTTGCAGTGAGGCCGAAAAAAATTTCAGGTACAGGTGGAATTCACCCGGCGGTAGGAATCATTCCTTATTGTTTCTAGGCCTAACGGATATTCAATGAAGTGGAAACTAATTTATTCTCTCTCTGTCTTACCGCTTTATAATTTTTTTCATGCAGTGTATAGAAATATCTTTCCGTTTCCGCGTTGGACAAATTCCGTTTTATGCAAAGTAAATACACGTCAAATTACTATTATTTCGCCGGGACCAATAAATATGTTCACATTGGACAGATTTCCGCATTATTCACGTTCCTGATTAAACAAGTTTTGCTGTACTACGATTTTTTTTAAATGTAATGTTTAAGTAAAAAATTCATCAAACATTTTTTTTCATCTACATCTTCTTCTTCTTCTTCACTTCCTGGTTTAGGCAAGAGTTGCCTGTTCCGTCTTCACTAATAGATCTAAGACCATCTCTTCCGAGGACGTCCGACATCTCTTCTTCCTCTTGGAAAATAATGGAAGTTTTATTTGGTAATCTACTTTCTTCCATTCTTTCTACATGTTCTTTCCACTGTATCTTGTTGTTAAATATATTTTCTTTTATGGAGTAGATCTGCAGTTCTTCACGGATATCTTCGTTTCTTATCTGGTCCATTCTAGAGCAGCCTTTTACTCTTCTAAAAAATTTCATCTCGGCTGCTTGGATTTTACTTTCTTGTTTGGTAGTGGTAATCCAAGATTCACTCCCATACAAAAGGACATGGACAGCCATCGTTTTATAAAATTTTAATTTTGTTTGTTTATGGGCTTTATTATTTAATGTTCTATTTATTGTACCACAAATAGCTTGAAACTGATCTGTTGTTCAATATCTTTATCATAGCCACAGCTGATGTCACATCCTAAATATTTAAAGTGGGATACTTGTTCAATAATTATTTTCATCTACATACACTCCCATTTAAGAGCGTAAAATTATATTAGGCATTTGTCCACCTCCACTGTCTCGGCAGGCTATGAAGTTCGTGACGACCATTTCACAGACATCTCTGTTGATGTTGATGATGACACGTTGAATTTCTTCCTTAAGTTGGAGAAGTGTTGTTCGCGTAGAATTTGGACTTCACCATAAGTAACCCCATAAAAATAAATCACATGGAGTAAGGTCACATGATCTGGGATCTACTTCCCTCAAATCATGGTTAATGTTATTCTCCCACCTCATGGTTGGTTTACCAACTGGGAGTTTTCCCTCCGGTTTTCCTATAAAAGCTTCCATGTCCCTCTGTTTTCCCCATTCGTGCTACATGTCCTGCCCATCACAGTCTACCAGACTGAACTGTTTTTGTTATAGGCCTATCTGGTTTCCTAAGAAGATTATGCAGCATACTGGTATGAAGTCTTCTCCACTCGACTGTCTGTTCTTCTCTTTAGTCCAAAAAATTTCTTAAGAACTTTATTGTCAAATACTCGTATCCGTATAAGTTAATATGATTAGGAGAATTACATTTTTAGGCCTACTTATTTTCAGTTAACGTTTTTTTGAGAGAAGTTGGAACGACAAGAGTTCCTGTAATGCATAATAACAAAATAGCCTACTTAAATTACGTTAGGTTAGCTTTTAGGTTGGTCTTACATACGTTAGAACACTTAAATTGCGTTAGAGTAGCTTTTAGGTTATTTGGCAACGCGAGTTCAAATATCATTTCAACATCTACCTGGAAGACCTAATGAAGAACTGCTTCAGCAATACGGGAGGCGTAAACATGGGAGGAAGAAGAATTAAGTGCATAAGATTTGCTGATTATATGGCTTTGCTAGCAAAAGTTGCAATGACGCTGAGGAACATGCTGATGGAACTAAATGATAAGTGCGAGGATTATGGGATGAAGATAAATATAAACAAGACGAAGGCCATGATTATAGGAAGGAAACCAAGGAAGATAAACATGAGGATTAAAGATGAGGCCATTGAGCAACTGGAGAGCTTGAAATACTTTGATTGTACTATTAGTAGTAACATGAACTGCGGTCAAGAAGTAAAGCAGAGGATAGCAATGGCAAAAGAAGCTTTTAACAAGAAGATATGCATTTTCTGCGGACCTTTGGCAAAAGAATTACGGAAGAGGTTAGTTAAGTGTTTTGTGTGGAGTGTAGCTTTGTATGGTGCAGAGACTTGGACATTAAGAAGGAATGAGGAAAACCGACTGGCAGCTTTTGAGATGTGGATATGGAGAAGAATCGAACGTATAAAATGGACAGACAAAGTAAGAAATGAAGATGTGCTAGACAGATTGGGGGAAAGGAGAACAATACTGGAACTCATAAAGAAAAGGAAAAGAAATTGGATTGGCCACTGGCTAAGAAGAAACTGCCTGCTGAAGGATGCTCTAGAAGGAATGGTCAAAGGAAAGAAAGTTAGAGGCAGAAAAAGACATCAGATGATAGACAATATTAAAATAAATGTTCAATTGAGTTGGTGTTTACTTGATGAAAATCCATATTTATTAATTAAATAAAAGTAAAACATAATTTTATTTTTATTTAATTAAGGATTAAAATAAATGGTTTGTATGCAGATAAAAAAAGGAAAGCTGAGTAATAAAAGAGTGGAGAATGCTGAGTTTGCTGTGAAAGACCTGCTCTTGAGCAGAACACTATGATTGATTGATATATGTTGGCTGCATCCCGTGATTCCGTAGGGTAAACGCTGTCTGCTGACGCATGCGCACGATTTATTATATATATGTTATATTGTTGATTTTCGCGGATATAAGTATGATTAAGAAAGTTTTCTTGGGTTTTACGCGTCATGGATTCAAGGTAGGCTTCTCGCCACTGATTCCAACGTTTCGGCATGATCCCATATACCATTATATGATCGAGTTGTTTAATGGCGGACAGCTGCTAACAGCCTAGAATAATTTTTCGCGTCACATTTTGTAGCCTAAAGTAGCCTATTTCCAAATTATCTATTTATTTCAAATTAATTAACCATTAAACCAATCTGACATAAAGGAACACGTTTACTAGCAAGAATTGTTCCATAAGAGCTGTGCTATTTTCTAGACGTGAAAACCCCTGTAGGAAATTGATGGAATCGGATGTGGAACGGTTCCTTAAGTCATATTGGAGAGACCTGTAGTGGTACGCGGTTTGCGTGTTGTAACAATGGCTGTGATGAATGTGGGTGTTTGCTGACGGGAGCTCGTGCTTGCAGCATCTCATGGTCCAGGCCCGCAAAGCAGCTAGATACCGCGATAAGCACGCAGTGGCACCGCATGGGGCACACGGATCTAACTTTTCATCTCTGCCGATCACTCTTTCTTCTGACACACTACATTCTCCGAGCGTAGGCTTATTACATGTAAACCTCTTTACGTTTGCCGAACTCTATACTTTCAATATTTATAACATTCCAAACAACACTAGTATGTACTTTTTTTTTTTTACTTTCTCTATACCTAATGACTTGTTTTCACGTGATATAGCCCTACTTATACATGGCGTCTCTCAAACCTTGGAGTAAAAAGTTTGCATATGCTAGAGATCTATAATTATATAGGCGATATAAGAGTGTGAAGTGTATCTTAACCCTTAAATTGACAGAACAGTAATTTCTCGTATCAGTTATTTAGATGTGGCGGACCGCACTGAAAACGAAATCGTGTATAACTGTTATTATTAGGTATAAGTTATTGTATAATTCCGCACACTTTTTAGTTATTTCTTTTCGTTATCTTTCTTCTGTTTTATTAAAACTATTAGATAAATTAAAACAATTGATGTATACTTTTGGCTACATTACGAATTTAACGAGTTAACAAAATCGAGAAGTTAAAAAATACGAAGTCGAGTTTTTACACGATTTATATTAGCTTGGAGTCCACCGCTGTGGTCTCGAGGTAGCGTACTGCCTTGTCACGCAGCGGGCCCGGGTTCGATCCCCGGTCGGGGCAGTTTTTCTGGGTGAGGTTTTTATCGGGGTTTTTCCTCACCTGTAAGACAAATGTCAGGAAAACTTTAAGGCCCAAACGGTCCCCGAAATCATATGGTCATCATCCTTATCATTATCATCCTTACCATTATCATTATCATCATCATCCTTCACCGGTGTGGAAAGCAACGGGAAGCTACCACACCTACACAATTCCCTAGTAAAGCTACAAGCATAACATGAAAATGCTATGATTGCAGTGAAGGACCTGTCTTCGGGCAGAATTACTATGGATGGATATTAGCTTGGCCTGTATTTGTCTGTCTATGTAACGGAATCTTTCAACACGATTTTCTCCCACTTAAAAACATTGGATCGACTTGAAAATTTGTATACTTGTAAAGGACCAATGCCAATACAATAATTTCATAATTTTTTTCTGAGATTCTGGCCAGGATCATCAGGACATCAAAAAAAAAAAATACCGGTATAATAGGTTGCGGACTTATCGACTTTTAGTCCATCGTTGTAAGAAATGATTATTATATCCTCTGGTAACTTAGTTGGTAGAGCGGTGGACTGTAATGGTATATAATTTTAGTAATCCATAGGTCATTGGTTCAAATCCGGCCCGGAGGATTTTTTAGAAGAGTATTACTTTTAGCTCATACTAATTACAGTAGTATCGAATTTAAATATATTTACATTTTTATCTTATTCTGTAGAATATTAATGACAATTTTGTAAACTTGCCACATTGTAATTTATCCAAAAAATATGTGAAGGATACGATTAACTGTAACTCTTTATCTATATTAAAATATTCAAAAATATTATAATAATGTTAGGTAATAATAATTTAAAAATATATAATTATATTCGTGCGTAGACACTAAAAATATCGTCACCAATTAAATTTTTCATGGGATTCCGGTTTATGACAATCAATTAAACTAAAAATTAAAAAAATAAATAATAGTTTAAAAAACTAAAACAACACGCTTTATTAGAAAACCAAACTAAAAAATAAAAAATAAATAATAGTTTAAAAAACTAAAACAACACGTTTTGTTAGGAAACCGAACTAAAAAATGAAAAATAATTTTAATTTCCAACACGCTTGGGATCAAATTAAAGTGGCCAAGAAAAAATCATCTCCAACGCATCTAGAATAAAACTAGAGTTATCTACAAAAAAAAATTACCATCAAAAGCGTGGGGTGCTTTTCATGGTGTTTACATTTTCTTCTTAGAGACTTTACTTTTACCAATATCTGTTTATTATCAAATATATTACCCAACGCTTTTGATGGTAACATTATTTTTTTTGTAGATAACTCTAGTTTTATTCTAGAGATGATTATTTTGTTGAACACATTAATTTTTCCCCAAGGGTGTTGGAAATTAAAATTATTTTTCATTTTTTAGTTCGGTTTTCTAATAAAGCGTCTTGTTATAGTTTTTAAAACTATTATTTATTTTGTATTTCGGATATTCTTTTAAGACACAATACACATATGTATTATATAAGCCTATTTTTTGGACGATGCATAATACTATTGATTAAATGCAGGCTATTAATTAGGGCCCGGATGTTTATGACCTTAAAATGTTTAAAAACATAACCTATAATATTCCCTTAAAATTCTCTTAAAATGATCTAAAAGTGTAAAGAAATGACCTAATGAAAATTATAAATTTCATAATAATTAACTAATTAATAATCATCAATTTATTAATTACAAATTGTCTAAGAGATATAATGATTATTATTGATTGGGGTAACTATTCTGAAGCAATTTCTGTTCTTAGTAGTAATATAAAATTATTATAGAAAATAGTAATTATCACTAGGTCAATCTATTTCTTCTTCTTCTTCTTCTACTACAAGGTTTAGGCTATGCAGCCTGTTCCGGCGAAGTTAAAAGTGGAGTCCATCTTCTGCGTGGTCGGCCAACATCTCTTGTTCCTCTGGGATTATAGGCCTACAGGAAAGTTCTTTTTGGTATTCTATCGTTGTTCATTCTCATTAAGTGTTCTGTCCATTTCTTATTATTTTCAATCTCATTTCTATTAAACTAATATGAAAAGTTATTTACTAAACATACCTTAGTTGGCATTGCAATACACCTTAAGTTATCAAAAGTGAACGATCGGCTGTTGTCAGCTAACACGGTTTTATATGGTTTAATGTGTCTTCTTAACATTTTATTAAATAGTTTTTACGCAATGTTGATTCGTCTGGAACAGTAGGCCCTATGACCTACGGCGTTCAATGAAATCATGTATTTTAAAATTGTTCAGTTTTTCTAGTTGAATAGTACCTATTTGCACTAACAAACACTTCACATAATTCTTTAATAATTTTACCATCAAAAGCGTGGGGTTCTCTTTATCAATTAATGTATTTGATAATAAACAGATATTGGTAAAAGTAAAGTCTCTAAGAAGAACATGTAAAAATCAAAAAAGGCACCCCACGGTTTTGATGATAAAATGATTTATACCAAGCATGTTGGAAATTAAAATTATTTTTCATTTTTTTAGTTCGGTTTTCTAATAAAGCGTGTTGTTTTAGTTTTTTAAAACTATTATTAATTTTTTTATTTTTTAGTTTTAATATTTTACAGAATAAGATAAAAATGTAAATATCTTTAAATTCGATTCTATTGTAGTATGAGCTGAAAGTAATACTCTTCTAAAAAAACCTCCCAGCCGGATTTGAACCAGCGACCTATGGATTACAGAAACTATATACCACTAGAGTGTACCGCTCTACCAACTGAGCTCTTACAACGATTGACTAAAAAATCGACAAGTCCGCAACCTATTATACAGTTTTCATTTTTTTGAATTTCTGATGATTCTGGCCAGGATTCTAGAAACAAAATATGACATTATTGTATTTTCACGGGTCCTTTACAAGTACACAAAGTTTCAAGTCGATCCAATGCTTCTAAGTGGGTGAAAGTCGTGTTCAAAAATTCCGTCACATAGATACAAAGACACTTCTTTTTATTTTCTGATGATTCTGGCCCGGACTTTTAAAACAAATAT
This sequence comes from Diploptera punctata, assembly GCA_030220185.1. NCBI lineage: Eukaryota > Metazoa > Arthropoda > Insecta > Blattodea > Blaberidae > Diploptera > Diploptera punctata. Next base: position 14,627 of record JASPKZ010004629.1, on the reverse strand, counting down.
GGAATTATTATATTGTCATGGGTCCTTTACACGTATACAAAGTTTCAAATCGATCCAATGTTTCTAAGTGGGTGAAAATCGTGTTAAAAAAATTCCGTTACATAGATACAAATACACTTTTTTTATTTTCTGATGATTCTGACCATGATTTTAGAAACAAAATATGAGATTATTATATTGTCACGGGTCTTTTACAAGTATGCAAAGTTTCAAGTCGATCCAATGATTTTAAGTGGGTGAAAATCGCGTTAAAAGATTCAGTTACATAGATACAGGTCAAGCTAATATAAAGCGTGTAAAAATAGAGATGACTTCCTATTTGATATGAAAGCAATTAGTTTTAACCGCAATTTAGACAGTTTTCTTTGTTCACATTTTTAAGAGCCCGCAAATGTTTCTCGCGTCCGATATGTTGATGTATTGTGAAACGTTTATCTGCAGCGACTTTAATTTCGCACACACCTTGCAAAATAATGCATTCCCTTCAGTAGAAAATGCTTGTTCACCGAATTCTGTTACATACTGTCTTAAACGAATAGCACTAGGCACTATTTGTTTTGGCATTTTGCACTGAACGAAAATCAACAAAACCATACAGAAACGCTACTCTCGTGAGGCAAACGGATATATTACAAATCGAAAGATTCCCTAATTAAAGGGGAAGTCCGGAATCAATTCACGTGGAGGCAGAGCACAGTGGTTTCACGTTATATTGAGGCAACGCACTGTGACTTGCCTGAGCACAAAATAGGCCTACAAATAGTAAAAAAATACATAAAATGAACATTTAATAATAAATTATTTAAAAACTGACGTATAAAAGTACGAAAAATAAATAAAATGGCCTAAAATAACAAAATCAAATTTTTAAAATTACTTTATCAAAAAAAGTGGAAAAAAATGCATTTTAATGGCCTATAAAAACCTCATATAGGCCTATCTAACATAGCCTATTTATTGCACGATGCACTTAATTATTAATCTGCATCGTATCTGACAACTCATAAAAAGATGACATTTCATCAAAATCCGGGCCCTAGTAACAATACATAATACATAGGTACGCAACAAGGGAAGTAAGTAATAGGTCTAGCCTACATTACTAGTTGAGGACGTGTTTGAGCCCGAGCTTTAGGAAATTAGTTCCAGACTAGTAATGCATTTAGGCCTACTTCCCGAATTGTGTATGTACTTCTTCTCTTCTAGACTAATATTTATATTTCGTGTGAATTTATATCTTGATTTGAAGAGTTTAATTGTTTGATAGCAAGGGAATGTTGATAAAACAACTGAAATTGTTTATTGTTGTCTGAATTAGCGACAGTCATTTTAAACAACAGTTTCAGACTGCATATTAATTACAGATATGATTAATTCCTTCCTAAGGAAGTAAGTTGAGCAATTTCATCCCGTTTTCAACGAATAGCAAGACCTCTCTAGTAAATCCAACTTACTTTCCTAAAAACAGAATGATAATTAAGTCATTATTAGTAGCCTATAGGAGTGAACAAAAACATATTTAATGTAAATAGGCCTATTGAATGAGTAACAGTTGAAAGTCGTCTGTATGAGAAAGGAGGACTTGAAAGTCGTTCTATGTAGGTCTACCTTCTATTGTTTTTAAATATAAATAAGGATTGTTAGCTAAGGATAAGTTACATTTTCTGTCCTGTAATTGGAAATTACATTAGTAGCCTATTTTTTTTAGGAATTAAGCTTGCCAACAGTAATTCAATGATGACGATACATTGTACAAACTGAAGATCTCATTGTCCTCTTGATTTATATGACAAAATTATTTTACGATTGAAGAATACAGAAAATAATTCTGTCGTTTAAACCAAGAGGATGACGAGGTCCTACACAAGCAAGGCAGAGATAGAATGAGGCCGGAACCATGAAAGGAATAATAATAGGCCAACAATAAAATAATACATAATAATAGGCCTAATCACTTATGTTGTAGTAGAAGGCGTAGAAATAGAAGAATTATGGAAAATAAGTTGTTCTACATAGGCCCTAAATCTCTGAAAAATCTAAACATAGGTAGGCACTATGAGTTTGTACAAAGTTGCCTACGTTTAGAAAATGGTTAATTGGAATAAGTGTGCAAATCAATGAAAATAATTTGACATATTTTGTACTATTTAAAGAGTGGAGAAAATGGATACTGGAGGTCCAGTAACATTTATTAATTTACTATGTTTTCACGTTGACTACTTCAAAATAGTAGTAGTAATAGGACTGTATTAGACTAAAAGTAAGATATATACAATGTTATTTACAAATATGGGTCGCACGGGCAGTAAGCCGTACGTGCTGTTGACAGTCCGTTACGATAAAGTAATAATTGGTAATAGTATAAAGAAAAACAAAAAGAAAACAATAATATTACAATTACTAAAAGAAAACACACTAATATTAAAATTACATACTAATACAATAACATTATACTTTAATTAAGTTATGTAGAATTATTAAGAATTGATGGTATTGCATTTTGTTAACATGTATTTATTCATGAATGAGTGTTGTTATTATTTTCCGCGTTTTTTCCAGATATTTACCCAAGTCTATTTCAAAATAAATGTTTGATTGTAACAGTTTCAGTTACCGTGCAAGTTAGTTTATTTTTCTTATCAGTATTGCATTTTCTTTTGTTTGGATAACAATCAGGTTAATATTAATAAGATTCATAAATCAAGTTAGTTACATCGTCCAAGTTCTACTTTGAAATAAGACATGCCTACTCAAGTTAAAATAGGAAAGAACAGCACTTTAATGAAGAACAAGCACAAGAATCCCAGCTGGATTACCTGCATGTGATAAAATGAATTTACATTTCATAACTGAGAGCTATGAATTTACAGGTAAATAAAATTTGCCAGTAGAGATATTGTTCTTCCTTCAAAAGTCAAAATTTTATTTTCTTTAAATGTTCTTATGTGCTAACATCTAGGTATAAGCATCGCGAATCAACTGCCTCCGATGGCTCGATGTTTCCTGCCCCTATATTCGTATAACAGAACCCAAAGTTTAGTCTTAATTTTAACTAACATTAACTGGTTGCATTATAGATCGTAATATAATAGATATTATTTTGTTATCAAATTTGTATTTAGTATTTAATATTAGAGTTAACTGAGATTGTTATATTCTGATGTAATATATTATGTTTGTCCTGGTGAGTGAAAGACAAGGCTACATGGCTGTAACTCCACCACGCTAAATAAATCTAATCTAATCTAAAAAAAAAAAAAAACAAATAAACTCTGTTTAGAGTCTGCTCGACGCCCATCTTAGAAATTGGTAGTAGTTGCCTATTGGTCTGAGATAGGAAAATGTGCTCAAAAGTTTGCTCAGTCTGTTTGTCATAGTCTACATTTTGGGTTATTGCTTAGTCTAAACCAGTAGAAATACTTTTTTGTAATGATTTGTCCAGTTCGGGGCAAATGTGGGCACTCCTAATTGTCGGCTTACGCTGATTTTTAGGGAAAACTTTCCTTGTTTTATTTCAATAGCATGTAGGATTACCTAGTGTCGATGGGATAAATCGAAAATTGCGAGCTCGAATTATTATTCTTAATGACGTTCCTACTATTCCCGCTCGGGCTCCGAAGATGAAATATAAGGTTCCAATATATTTATGATTAGTTGAGGATAATCATAGTTTCAAATAGTAGAATGGCTGAGATTAAGGTGAAAGATTGTAAATCTTTTAAGGAGATAAAAGTCTTATACTAGAAAAGTTCTATATTCAAAAATGATAACAGAATGCTTTTCTGTACCGCTAGATCGATTTTTAAATTTTCATTTCAGGTGAACTCTTACTCCTACTGGTTCGTTTTTGCTGGTTAACGATCCCAACTTTAATTTTTTTAATTGATTATTAAATTCCGAGTCCGATTCGGAAAAAAATATATATATTGTGGCCGCTAGAGCGTTCAAACACACGCGCATACACCCACCCATATATATAACTTATATTGGCCTATATAGGACGTGGTCATTTAGGATCGGTGGAGATCTGTATTCTTTTTTTTATTTTCGTGAGAACAAACTCAATAGCGCTTCATTCTTTCACATAGATTTTTTTTAACTTCCTGCGTTCCTAAGAAAAGTTTAACAAGGATATATAGCCTACTCATTATTACGCTTAATGAGTTTTTAGGGAACCAAAATAAATAAATATAAAAAATAAAATTAATAAAAAGGGATTAAAAAAATTGGATGGAACTTTTATGGGGGTCTTGAATTGAGATTTTGTCAATTAGGGGCCTATAGGCTACATTTATTTTCACATTTAATCGGTTCATCGTAAGAATCAAAATAGGCCTTACACATTTTCAAGAAAAAAAAATAGGGTGGCATTTAGGGGTTTTATACTAGGTATCATAGGCCCTGTATGAAACCTTTGGTCTCAACTAAGTTTTTGCCATTTAATAATGTTGCAATCTAAAGATTTCAATTGCGGAAGAAAGAAAAAAAAACTTGAAGCTGTGGAGGTATCGAAAATTTTACCTCCGGTCACAGTGAAATGGAATTATTCCCCAGGTGAGAAAAAAATTAAACGCCTGAAGTATGATACAGATACCTAGAGATACAGGAGGCTACGTTAGGTCTTTTGATATTGGATAATATGTTAATTATATAATTTTTTACCTGGTAAGTCAGTCGTCCTCAACTAAACTATTAAACTTCTTCAAGTTATTCTAATATGGAGGTCTTTCGAAAACAATGTTTCACCTTCTGCTTTTTAACTGGAACTGATAGTGTTATATAGGTTACACTATCAGTTCCAGTTAAAACGCAGAAGATGAAACATTGTTTTCGAAAGGCCTCCATAGGCCAATTAGAATAACTTGAAGAAGTTTAGTAATTTACTAGAGAACGAGTGACTTGCCTGGTAAAAAATTATATAATTAACATATTATTACATAACCTCAACGATGCTTTAATATGAATTTCAAAAGTATTGATTCATATTGGATGTTCTAAATATATAGTTTTATTATAAACTGAAAATATATAAAAACTATTATTCTACCAGTTATATTATATGGATGCGAAACATGGACTCTTACTTTAAGGGAGAAAGGAGATTACGAGTATTTGAGAATAAAGTTCTTGGAAAAATGTTTGGACCAAAGAGAGATGAACAGACAGGTGAATGGAGAAGACTACATAACAGTGAATTACTTGGTCTTTATAGAAATCCAAATATAATGAGAATAGTTAAGTCTCGTAGACTGCGATGGGCAGGACATGTGGCACGAATGGGGAATGAAAGCCGTGCATGGAAGCTTCTTGTAGGAAAACCAGAGGGAAAACGCCCAGTTGGTAGACCAAGAATGAGGTGGGAGAACAACATTAACTATGATTTGAGGGAAGTAGATTATACGGGGGGTAATTGCAAAACATTGCCTCAGGATAGGGATATATGGAGAGCTTATGACCGCGCGGCCATGAACCTACGGGTTCGATAGTGCCAGTCAGTTAGTTAGTTAGTTATTATAGACTAAATATATTCATTAGCGGATCTGTTTATTAGTTTTATGTTCAAAGTGTTCGTGATCAAATACAATTGTGAATCACTTTTCTAGTTGATTCAGACTTTTTATGTAGCCCGTTGGGTAGTGGACATGTTGAGAGGCGCCAGGACTTGAAGATACTCTCCTAATAAAGGATGTAGACTATCTCTAGGGAGAAGCTGGGTTTCAGAGGAAAAAGAATGCTAATATTTTCAAGTGCAGCTGTGACGGAAACACATTTTTTACAATAAAGTGTTCCGGACCAGCGACACTACATGGCTTGCTAATGGAAACAGCCCCAACACTAATTCGAGGAGGCGCCACGCTGACGTCACCCATCTCCTGCCATTCATGTCACTTTAATTGGATCAAACTGCCTAGGTATGTCTTCCCCCCACTACATTCTTCCTATCTTTCTGGTTTCAATTACTATTATAGCATGGGAGACTCTTAAGTTATATCTGTTTATTTGGAATGATTGAGATTGATACTTGTATTCTGGGGATCTCTTCTTCTTCTTTCGTTTGTTTCAGGTCCATGACCAGTTCTATCCAGAATTAAGAGTTTCTTCATTTTTTTTTTTGTCTTCCAGGTGTCCTTCTCCCATCCTCTGGTAGCTTATCTCTTGCTATGCGTACAATGTTATCTGGTCTCATGAGTATTCTGGGAATACTGGATTCAAATCAACCTGTTCGAAGGTTTCTCATAATTTTCATAAATCATCAATGCAAATACAAGATTGGATTTTAATTTGCCCCAAATGGGAGTCAATGACCAATCACTTTTCAATGTTTTTTTTTATTTACAACCAATCACAGTCGTTTTTCACCTCGATTTTATCAGTTTAATTTTATCACTTTAAAATCCTTTTTAACATTCTGAATAGGTCATAGCGTTATTTTGCAGTGAGTATATGTGGCTACCAGATTGTATATATATTGTGCACGAATGTTAGCAGATAGTGCTTGCGGAATTTAAAAAAATGTTATACTGTAATTATATAAAACTATTATTCTACCAGTTATATTATATGGGTGTGAAACATGGACTCTTACTTTAAGGGAGGAAAGGGGATAACAAGTATTTGAGAATAAAGTACTTAGGAAGATTTTTGGACCAAAGAGAGATGAACAGACAGGTGAATGGAGAAGACTACATAACAATTAACTACATGGTCTTTATAGGAAGCCAGATATAATAAGAACAGTTAAGTCTCGTAGACTGCGATGGGCAGGACATGTTGCACGTATGGGGAGTGAAAGACTTGCATGGAAGCTTCTTGTAGGAAAGCCAGAGGGAAAACGCCCAGTTGGTAGACCAAGAATGAGGTGGGAGAATAACATTAACTATGATTTGAGGGTAGTAGATTATACAGGGAATGATTGGAAAACATTATCTCAGGATAGGGATGTATGGAGAGCTTATGTCCGCCATGCACCTACGGGTTCGATAGTGCCAGTGAGTAAGTAAGTAATCCAGCAATTTACTTGGAATTTAAAAGAAAAATCAGGTTGACCAAAACCGATATTTGACTTCGGGATCTTCCTAATGCTACAAGAAGCTTCCATGCAAGTCTTTCACTCCCCATACTTGCAACATATCCCGCCCATCGCAGTCTACGAGACTTAACTGTTCTTATTATACCTGGCTTCCTATAAAGACCATGTAGTTCATTGTTATGTAGTCTTCTCCATTCACCTGTCTGTTCATCTCTCTTTGGTCCAAAAATCTTCCTAAGTACTTTATTCTCAAATACTTATCTCCTTTCCTCCCTTAAAGTAAGAGTCCATGTTTCACACCCATATAGTATTACTGGTAGAATAATAGTTTTATATAATTACAGTTTAACATTTTTCGAAAGGAGTTGGGACATCAAGAGTCTCTGCACTGCATAATAGCATGCATTTCCAGAATTGAGCCTATATTTAATTTCTTTGTGCATCTCATTCCTATTTGTGATTATTGTTCGTAGGTTTTTGAATTCAGCCACTTCCTCAAAATTTGCCTCATTTGTCATTAGCTGTCCATTTCCATTATATAATGTATTTCTACGTGTGACCATATATTTAGTTTTATTGATATTTACTTCCAGTCCTAATTTCTTATCGTCTTAGCCGACTCGTCCATTCCTTCAATATTGTTATAATACTAACTAATTAACTAACTCACTGACACTATCGAACCCGTAGGTTCATGGCCACGCTGTCATAAGCTCTCCATACATCCCTATCCTAAGCTAATATTTTACCAATCATTCCCTGTATAATCTACTTCCCCCAAATCATAGTTAATATTATTCTCCCACCTCATTCTTGGTCTACCAACTGGACGTTTTCCTTCTGGTTTTCCTACAAGAAACTTCCACGCACGTATTTCATTCCCCATTTGTGCCACATGTCCTGCCCATCGCTTCTACGAGACTTAACTGTTCTCATTATAGCCTATATGGCTTCCTATAAAGACCATGTAATTCACAGTTATGTAGTCTCCATTCACCTGTCTGTTCATCTCTCCCAAAAATTTTCCTAAAAACTTTACTCTCAGATACTCGTAATTTCCTTTCCTCCCTTAAAGTAAGAGTCCATGTTTGGCACCCATACCATATAACTGGTAGAATAATAGTTTTATATATTTTCAGTTTAACGTTTTTTGTATTACCAAAATGTTTATCTTCAGCACGTATTACGATTGAATGAACAGCGCATACCAAGAAGAATGTATAATTATAAACCACAAGGGAGAAGAATGTTGGGAAGACCATTGAAGAGATGGAAGGACCAATTCGACCTATAATGAGATCGGAACAGGCCATTGGGCTTAATCCTTGTTGTTGATGATGATGATGATGACTTTTTTGTAAGGAGTTGGGACATCAAGAGTCTCTGTAAAGCATATTCCTTCTGTATCTGTATTTCGAATTGAATCAATTTTATAACAGGTATTCTTCATGTCAGGTTTACTGGAAGGGAATCGAACCCGTGTCGGCGACAGAGTACTGTAGAAAAGGCGCGCTCCAATGTCAGCGTAATAAAAATGTGGTAAATTATGAGGTAGAGAAATGACACCAGGCAGGACTCTCTCTATGATGTCAGATAACAAAGCCTCCCATTGTCTTCTGCTAACGAGCGCCTACATAAATAACAGCTTGGTCCTCTCTCCACCTTAGATTTATCTGCCTTCTCTCAGCGTAGCTTTTCCAGATAAGTAAATGTTGCTGCATCAACTTTACAGCGTGATGAATAGTCGAATAACGTAGATTGATATCGTGTTCGTATTGGGTTTCTGAGGACCAGACCAGCTTTCAGAAATACTTTCTGCTCCTCCAGTTTTTTTCATATTGTGGGAGGGGTGGAAGGGGTAGGCCTATAAGACTAACTAATTAGGGCCTAACCACTATTGAACCTGTAGATTCTTGCCAGCGCGGACACACGCTCTCCATACATCCCTATCCCGAGCTAATGTTTTCTGTAATATATATTGAAGTATATCATAATATATATTGAAGTATATCATAATATATATATATTTTATAATATGAACATTCATTATAATGTATGACTGTCCTAAATTAACACAATTATTGACCTAATTGATCTTTTTGTTAAAATATGCTGAAGAATGATTTTAAAGAATTCTGTCATGAATATTTAAATAGGTATTACCTTTGTAGTTATTTGGAAAAGTCATGCAGTATAAGGGATTGTTACACAATAGGTAGTCTTACCTAATGATGACTTAGCTTTTAAAAGGTCATAGGTTAAGCGCATTCAATATGCTTTTCAGAAAGGGAGAATCTGGTTACATGTACAATACAACCAAATTGATTCTCACGTATACATTGTAACTACGTCATTACTCAACTGGTATATATGTATGAAACTTATGATTGTAAGTTAGACAGTTTTTTTTCATCGGTGTTACCGATACCCTGTCTCACGTTTTTTTGTATTAAAGTCTGTTGTTTCTCACTACTGCTCCGCTGTGTCTTCTTATAGTTAGGTTTAATCCTATCTACTAACCACATTTCCGAAGAATTCCTGGGGTTGATTCCTAATCTATAAATTTACAGATATCTACTAGAACTTCAAGACGATCTTCACCTCCTGACACAACTCTTACTTATTTTGATTATTATTTATACTTTAAAAATAATCCTTATAATTATAGAAGGAATCGACCACCCAGATATTACATGGTGGCAGCGCATCGGGATTGGAAAACCAGCGAGCAGTGAGACATCCGAAGGTGCGAACGAGCTGGAGAGACTCTTCAATTAGTCCCAGATAATTCAGAGCCTATCTCGAGGGATCAACGCTCCAGAGTAATCCACAGGCGCCGTGGTACCCGTAAACGCACCAGAGGAAAGCAGACAGTGGTCCTGAGGCCAACACCAGCAGCCACCGACGCGCTCGAGGGACGTCCTTGGTGTTCAGCCGTTGGCAGCCTGCACCGCGAGAGGGAGTCGCACCCTGAGGGGAGCTGAAAGGCCATCACTACGACTCTGAACTGTGCATCTCAGACCACCCTACATCTTTCTTTAGGTGAGTCCAATTCCATTATGGCTAGCGAGGGCGATATTGATATTAGCGAGGAAAGCTATATCCCTGTAGTTCAAGCAGTTAAGTTGATACCCCGAACATTCGATGGAAACCCCAAACATTTAAGAGAATTTATAGAAGGAGTAGAAGCTGCGGTTCAGGTAGTCCATCCAACCAAACAACCCTTATTGTTAAGATTTATAGAATCCAAAATTTCAGGAGACGCTAAAGATAGACTTTTAGCTAGGACAGAGAGAGAAACTTGGATTCAAGTTAAAGCAATATTGGAGGAGAACTTTTCTGTAAGGAGAACGCTAGAATATTATGCAGGAATACTCTTTAATTCAAAACAAAGTACAAATGAAACAGTTGCACAGTGGGGTTCAAGATTAGATGGAATAGCCATGGATTTAAGAAGAGAAGTCAGAAATAGATTGGAGAGGTTAGAAAGACGCGATAATTCGAGATATGTAGAAGGAGGCCTACAGCTGATAGGAGAATTTTTAAAAGGTACTTTCGTAGCAGGGTTAAAGGACGATAAGATTAAGTATATAGTAAAGGCTAAGGGTGAAGAAGAATCATTAGCGCAACTAATCGAAACCGCATTACAGGAAGAAAGCGAGGTAAAGTCCACGAGATTTAGGGGTAATCAAAATGGACAAGGACATCCAATCACAGGGGCAGTAAAAAGGGAATTTAGAAGACCGTACGGATCAGAGATAAAGAGAGAGGTTAACCTGGCCACAAAAGAAATAAGGTGTTATAATTGTAATGAGATAGGGCACATTAGTAGAGAATGTGGTAAGAGACCGCAACCCCGTAGGCATGGAGAGACGGGACAGAGCAGCTCTGGGAGGCCGCCAGGGAAACGAGAATTCGGGTTACCTGAGCAGTCGCAGGTAATCCTCCCGTCTGACTGCGCGCCAGGACTCATGGAGTGCCTGAGGGATCATACTAGGGTAAATATGGAAGGGGAATTACCTGAACTAGTTGATCAGAAGTTTAAGGATAGGATAGATAAAGCCGCTAAAATAGTTAGTGACGCAAACGAATCCCCAGATGACAGTGTTTGTTGGGCAGTGTCGCAAGGCGAACTGCATAAGTTGACTAGAACGCCGATAAATGGGTTCTGTGACTGTGGGCCTAGCGTGGTTGGGGAACGCCAAGAGACTGTAGGCTCGAAACAGTGGAATAATAGAGAGAAACGCCAAGAGACTGTAGGCTCGAAACAGTGGAATAATAGAGAGAAACGCCAAGAGACTGTAGGCTCGAAACAGTGGAATAATAGAGAGAAACGCCAAGAGACTGTAGGCTCGAAACAGTGGAATAATAGAGAGAAACGCCAAGAGATTGTAGGCTCGAAACAGTGGAATAATAGAGGGAAACGCTACGAGTCGTCACAAGGGATAGAACTTGGGATAGTGGATTTAAGGAAAAATCCAAGGACACCAAACCTACCTCAATGGAGACAGCGTGTTGTGAGATCGAAGTAGGGACTCTTAATGCTATTAATCAGTGGGACGCCTCTGGTTATGAACCGAGACCCTGGGAGATGTATATCCTAAGTGAACAATTAAAAAATGGCCTAGGTTTAGTATTGATAGATACTGGTGCACAAATATCATTAGTTTAAAGAAACATCACTAAAGAGAAACGTTATAAAGGATAACTGTAATATGAAAATACAAGGTATAGTGGGAACTCTATAAAAGTAAATGGGATACACTCAATTAGTATTTGAATAATTGTGAAAATCATAACAGTTGTTAATTGTCATATAGTAGATAAATTACCCAGAGATTTAGATATAATTTTAGGCCAAGACTGGCTCATGGAACAAGGTTATATTGTTAAATAAAAAGATGATTATTCCTCCGTATAGTGAAAATTTTAATGGAATTTCCTACGAACGAAAGAGGGAACAGATTCATAGAACGGCAAATTTTACAGCCAGGGGCTAATTTGCGCTAACGGGATAACAAAATGTGATAAGACATTCACATGCCTAGTAATTAATTTTAACAGCTGACGCACAGATAATAAAGAAAATACCAGAACTAGTTAAAACCGCCCACTCAAATAAGTAAGGGAACAGGAAGTATCAGTTGAAAATTTCGTACCTCAAAGATTAGATTTATTAAATAAAAATCCTGAGACTTGAACACGTGAAAGAAGGAGCCCATAGTATACGAAACATTTGCACAGAATACGCGGACATATTTAAGCTTCCGGGAGATAGACTAACAAGCACAACAGCTGCTACACATTCCATACCCACACCTTCAATTCCTAAGGAAAGAGCTATAACTTTTGAAGAATTATAGGTTAGCAGAGGCTCATCAAGAGGAGATTGACAAACAAGTTACACAAATGTTTAGAAGACGGTATTATCGCACATAGTAAAGAGCGAATGGAATTTTCCACTAATAGTAATACCTAAAAAGGAAGATGCTTCTGGAAAGAAAAAGTGGCGAATTTGTATAGATTTTAGAAAGTTAAAACGAAGTAGTACCGTAGGAGACAGCTATCCTCTTCCTAATATACAAGATATATTAGACAAAATAGGAAAGGCTAGATATTTTTCAGCAGTAGATTGCGCAAGTGGATACCTTCAGGTGCCGATCGCTGAGGAAGACCAATGTAAAACCGCTTTTAGCACCCCTAACGGACATTTCGAGTACAAGAAAATGCCTTTTGGAGTTAGGTCGGGACCACTACATTCCAAAGGATGATGAACTCGGTACTTCCAAGACTCAATAGGCAATAGATGCTTTGTGTACATGGACGATATATTAGTAATGGGCGAAACCTTAGAAGAACATAATAAAAAATTACGGGAAGTGTTTAATCAGTTACGGAAACACAATTTAAAAATCGAACCTGATAAATGTGAATTTTTGAGAGAAGAATTAAAATATCTAGGACACGTGGTTACCGCTCAAGGTGTCAAACCCGATCCGAATAAGATACAGGCAGTTACCGAATTTCCAACTCCAAAGACACCTAAAGACATAAAATCATTCTTAGGTTTGGCAGGATATTACAGAAAATTTATAGAAGAATTTAGTGGCGATTGCAAAACCTCTGACTGAATTGTTAAAGAAAGATAAAAAATGGAAGTGGAAGATACGGAACAGAATAGCTTCAATAAATTGAAAGATAAATTAAACGACAGCTCCGTTGTTACAGTATCCAGATTTCACACAAACCTTTATAGTAACGACAGACGCGAGTGGATACGCTTTAGGCGCAATTCTTAGTCAAGGAACGTTAGGAGATGATAAACCCATTGCTTACGCTAGCAGGACTTTAAATCAAGCCGAATCGCATTACAGCACATGTAGAAAAGGAACATTAGCATAGTATGGGACATGCAGACATTTTTAGACCTTATTTACTAGGACGTAAATTTCAAGTAGTGACAGATCACAAAGGATTGGTCTGGCTATTTAAAGTGAAAGACCCTAGTTCGAGATTAATACGTTGGAAACTTCAACTTTCAGAATTTGAATTCGAAATTCATTATAGGGCAGGTAAAAGACACGTAAACGCAGATAGTTTGAGTAGACACCCTGTAGAATGTTGCACCTTGGATAATACGCACTTAACTGAGGATCGTAAGAAGGAAAATAATCAAGGAATTTCACAGCTGTCCAATTGGAGGACATCTTGGAATCAATAAAACCTACCGATCGAATTAAATTATACATAACTTGGCCGGGAGTAGAGAAAGACGTAACCAATTACATTAAAACTTGTAAGATTTGTCAATTTAATAAAGACGGAGAAGCAGAAAGTAAAACAACCTTTAGAGGTCACGGACACACAAAAGGAACCTTGGATAAAATTTATTTAGATGTAGTGGGACCACTTCCGCTAACCGAGAGAAGGTCATAAATATATATTAACTTGTCAAGATAACTTAAGTAAATATTTAATAGTCATACCCTTAAAGACACAAACAGCTGAAGAAGTGACAGAAGCTTTCGTAAACAATGTTATTTTAATTTATGGGATTCCTGATATCATATTAACTGATCAAGGAACAAATTTTATGTCAGATTTATTTAAAAGAATATGTAAACTATTTAAGATTCAGAAACTAAAGCACTACTGCTTATCACCCTGAAAGTAATGGAGCTCTAGAAAGAACTCATAAGACCTTAGTAAACTACTTACGTTGTTTTTTGCAATCCTAGAGGAGCGATTGGGACAAATGGTTTACCTTTCGCCAGTTTTACGTAACAACACTACCCCCCATAGTATTACTAAATACTCTCTTATGAATTAATTGTATGGAAGAAAATGTAATATCCCAGGATTTTACAAACTAAATCACAACCTTTATATAATTACGACGATTTAATTCTAAATGTACGGAATAAATTGCAAAGTTGTCATGAGATTAGCTAGAGAAAGGCTTATTAAGTTTAAGGAACTACAACGAATCGCGTGGGGGGGGGGGTGAAAAGCATTAATGTTGAATTCAAGGAAGGATGATCTAGTACTTCTTCCTCAGAGTCGAACATAGGAAAAATTAGATCCAATATGGAAAGAA